>PISX010019841.1:0-37158 GCA_004024625.1 Mellivora capensis
CAGAAAATCTTTACAGGGGACGCCTGGGTGGCTCAGTTGGTTGGACGACTGCCTTCGGCTCAGGTCATGATCCCGGAGACCCGGGATCGAGTCCCGCATCAGGCTCCCAGCTCCACGGGGAGTCTGCTTCTCCCTCTGACCTTCTCCTCGCTCATGCTCTCTCACTGCCTCTCTCTCAAATAAATAAATAAAATCTTTACAAAAAAAAAAAAAAGAAAGAAAATCTTTACAGAAGACTTTCCAGGAAAGTCTGGGCAGATACCTGGTCTCAAAGATCCTAGGATCATGTCCCTTCTTTGAGTTGAACATAGCACCTTCTGGGTCAATTCTAATATCTTCATGCCCAGAGGCAAGGACTTCCATCCTTTGAGCTACAATACCATCTCCACCCTCCTCTATTAACACCTTGAATAGCACGTCTACAGGTCTGCAGACCAACGGGAATTCATTGTTGTTTCCACGGTAGTGATACTCAAAAACGGAGGTGTAAGTGTGAACTTGTGAGGGTGAGTGTGTGTTTCCTTTTGGTGGCCACAGTGTGCAAGGAGAATACAGTACAGTAGCATGCTTTCTGTCCCAGAGGAATGGCCACACAATGTGGTTGCATAGTGATCTCAGAAGGAAGCCACCTTCATAGAACAAACCTCATCTGGAAGGACTCCCAAGTCCCTTGTTCTGAACATAAGGTTCCACCAAGGCTGGGGGCACACAGAGGGACAGAGACTCCCCCTGCCCATAAGGGTTCTGAAGGACACCAGCTGTTCCAGGATAATAATCCCAAAACCATTCATCCACCTGTCACCCAAACAGGCATCTCTGAGAGAGATCTACTCCAAGCAAAAATAACAGATCAAAAGACAACAAATGGCAGCCTTGTATGACAAGTGGCACTACAGGGAACACTCAGGAGAACCGGGAATCCTCCAGGATTGCCTTTGAATGCCGACCAAGTCTTTCTTCTACTCAGTCTTCCGTGGAGCCTACCTCAGCACTGGGAGATGAGCTATCATGCCCCTAGGCTCTAACCCTATGGCCTGGTTGGGTTCTCAGGCCTCGGTGCCCAGAGGCCAGGACTCAAGGCCTTCTGATAGGGGACCCCTGAGCCACAACCCAGGATTTTGCCTGTCACCCATGAGGAAACTGTGCCCTTTGGAGCTGCAGAGAACCCTCAGAGTGGGAGAAACCTGCATGTACCCATGAGGCCACCCCCATACTCGGCGGCCCCCTGGGCCACAAACCCAGACTTGACACCCCATCTGAACCACACCCTCCACTCAGCCCCCAGTGATCTAGCCTCAGCACTGGCAGATAGGACTGGCCATGCACTGAGGCCTGAACCCTAACTCTAGTTTGGGTTATCAGTGTTCCACCCCCAGAGGCCTGGCCCCCAAGCCCTCCAGATTCGGGACCCCAGAGCCACATCCCAGGCATCTGCTTGCCACCCAGATGGAAACTGTGCCATTTGGAGCTGTGCAGAACATTTCAGAGCTGGAGAAACCTGTATGCCTCCCTGAAGACACCCCCACCTTCTGCAGCCCCCTGGCTACAAACCCACAGCCTGACATGCCACCTCACCTGCCCTCAACTCAGCATCCCAAGGAACCCCCTCAGCACTGGCAGATCGGGCCTGCCATGCCCTTCACTCAGCTCACCTCAGGGACCCCTGTCAGCTCTAGGCAGACCTGGAACTCCCATCTGCCACCAAGCTGTGGGATTCCCCCATCCTTCTTCCAAAATAACACGGGCTCAAGTCTTTCATGAGAACAGGAAAAGGCTACCTCCTGAATGCTTAACACCTCCTTTCCTCTTCTGTCCTATTTCTCTCCACTTACCTTTGTACCTGGGCAAACAGGATGGAACATATCAATGGAACATGGACATGCTCTGACATTTGAATCTTTCATGGCAGCTTTCTGAGGACTCCTTATGCAAAAAGAAACTAGAATATCCTACCACAGTGTGTTTGAAAATGATCATCTACAGAAGAGGAGAGTGAAAATCATGCCATTTTTGCCTCACTCTTCATGAAGCAGAACAGGGTCCTCTTCTTTTCTTCATTGACTTCAATTCCAATTTGTTTCCATGCAGTGTTAATTCCTTTGCTTCAGGGGTAGGATTTCATGATTTCTCACCTGCAGAGAACACCCAGAGCTCATCACATCAAGTGCCCTCCCTAATAGCCGTCACCCATTTAACCCTTCCCCCCACAAACCTGCCCACAAGATATACCCGCCAAGCAATGGGGACTGACTCAGCCAAGCAATACCTACATGGAAGTCAACCACAGACAAACATGTTGGGGGAATCATGAGACCTACAGAGAAATGGGGGGGGTGGAATTTCTGAGGCCTTCATTTTTGGCCAGTGTCACTGTCTTTTTTTCCTTTCACGTGCAGGGGCCAGGGCCAGGCAGGATAGACCCCAGTGTCTTCCCACTCTGCCACTGGAAAAGAAGAGCCCTCTCCCCCATCATCCATCATGTTGCAGATCTGGGGTGTGGGAAACTACCACCCATGGGCCAAATGGGTCCTCCCCCCATATTCTCTCAATCCAGTGTGTCTGGAACATTAGTTGTGGATGGTCTGTGGCTGCTTTCAAGCCACAGTGCAAGAGTGAAGTCATTATCAGAGACACCACATGGACTGCAACACTGAACAGGAAATCTTTACAGAATACTTTCCAGAAAATCTGTACCAATCCCTGGTCTCAAAGATCCTAGGATCATGTCCCTTCTTTAAGTAGAACGTAGCACCTCCTAGGTCAAATCTAATGTCCTCACCCCCAGAGGCAAGGACTTCCACCCTTTGAGCCATAATGCCATCTCCATCCTCCTCTATTGACACTTAGAATGGTACGGCTACAAGTCTTCAGCCCAAAGGGAATTTACTGTCATTTCCATGGTAGTGATGCTCAGAAATGGAGGAGTAAGTGTGAACTTGTGAGGGTGAGTGTGTGTTTCCTTTTGGTGGCCACAGTGTGCAAGGAGAATACAGTACAGTAGCATGCTTTCTGTCCCAGAGGAATGGCCACACAATGTGGTTGCATAGTGATCTCAGAAGGAAGCCACCTTCATAGAACAAACCTCATCTGGGAGGACTCCCAAGTCCCTTATTCTGAACAAAAGGTTTCACCAAGGCTGGGGGCACACAGAGGGACAGAGACTTCCCTTGCCCATGAGGGTTTTGAAAGATGCCTCCTGTTCTAGGACCAAAGATCCCCAAACCTTTCATCCATCTGTTACCCAGCCAGGCATCTGTGAGAGAGATCTACTCCAAGCAAAAAGGAGAGACAGAGAGATGTTGAATGACAGCCTTGTGTGACAAGTGCCATGACAGGGGATAATCAGGAGGACTGAGGGTGTGCAGGGTTGGCCAGAGCAGGTGGCAGGGGAACCAGGGATGGTCCAAGAGGATGTCTCAGCTGTGCCCTTGTTTGTCAGTGTGACTGGGCCTTGGCCAGACCAGAAATGACAGGGCGTTCGAGGGGCAGTGTCCCTAAACTGTTTTCTGCAAGGCAAAAGTTCAGTAATGAGATTTCTTTCAGTGTACTTTCATGTCACATGCATTTGTTAGTCCCTAAATCTGATTGTGTAGAACATGAAGTACATAGGTGGCCATGGTTTTCAAACCTGAGGTGCCAGGGGTAGAACACTCTTGATATTTCTTTTGGCTGCTTTCAGAGTAGAATGACTTCTCCTGCCTTCATCTCCAACCCCAGGACAGGGAACAAAGGCAACACAGATCTGCACATCGGAATGTCCACAAAAATCTGCAAAGCCAAGTTCTCACAGGAGCTAAATGTTCAGGACCAGGGTGACAGGAAGGGGAGAGATGGCAAGGAACACATCAATGTGCCTGTGAGCTGGCCCACTTCTCTACTGGTCGGAAGCAAGGCATGCCTGACAGGAGGGAGTCCCACCTGCACCTGGTCCATCTGTTTGCTGCCCTTGAGCAGAGCAGAGGATGTGCTGAGCTTGGTGTGGCTGTATAGGGGAGATGGCCAGCTGGCCACAGATGCTACCTGCCAAGTACCTATAGCACCAGCTCCTGGTCCTCAGCTAAGATGAAACAATCATTATGTTTAGTGACCTATTTCCGGGGAGAGGTCATGTGCTCAGTGCTTTGGTGACTATATCCTCTCCCCTTATATCTTTTTGTTTTTAAAAACCCCTTAGGCTGATAATATTGACCTACAAAAAGCTGTCCCTAGTTAATGTATATAATGTGACCCTGACCCTAACCCTAATATCTAGTTAAGAGATACTCGATTTAGAATACTGCTCATAAATTAGAGGATGGTTTTGGGGAGCTAAGGAATTCAGGGACCAACCTTCTTGGGTCTTATTCTCCCTTGAATCCGGTAAATCAGAACCTACTCGGCCACGTGCTGTCGGTAGATTGGCCACATGGTGGCCACAGTGAGTAAACATTGCCCCAAACCCCACTGCAAAGCCCATTCTTTCTTCATCCTGTCAAACCTTATTCATTCAATGTTTACAGATCAAGGTAGAGGTGATGAAAAGTGTGACTTTGCTGAATTTTTTAACAACCAAACTAATCTATTAACCTGTTAAGAATAGACAATGTTAAAATTTCAGACTTGGAGAGCATGTGAAGGCCCAGGGGCCTGGGAAAGGGCTATGACTATGGAATCCATTCAGGTCTACTTAGGAAACAAGGATGGCTTCTATTCCACTTCCTTGCAGGAAGAATTTGTGTCAACTACCAGCACTGAATCCACACCAAATAGTGCCACTCAGAGTAAAACAAAGGAGAATCAACAGCTTCCAGAATCAGAGAAAGAGCCACCCCCAGGAACAAAGAAGACATACCAGGAAGGCTCTGCCTAGGTCAGTTTGCATTTCTGTAGGTCCTCTGGAGCTAGAATGGCCCCATTGCCCCTGGGGGTCATGGGTCAGGCCAAGCGCACACCCTGATACTGTCCTGTTGGAACCTGTGATGACCCTCCTTGTCCCTTCATCCCTGAGACACTCCCGACCCCCTGACGACTCCAGCCTGCTTCTTGGAACTCCCATTCCCCTTTCTGACCCCATCCTTCACTTTTCCCATCACTGCCATCATATAGAGTATGTTGAACTGCTTACTGTTCTGTCATTTAAATGTTTTTTGTCATGTTTGCTGGGAAATGATACCTTGCATCATCTACCCTGATATAGAATCCCTTGTCGTATTGCCTGACTTCACTGTGGACTCTGAGTGCCCTCACAGTGTCATGGGACTAGTGTCCTGGGCAAGGTCCTCACTGAGCTAACTTAGCTGTTGCCATGAAGGCCTGACCCAGGCACTGCTATTTGGGAGCAAGTAAGGCAGCACAGCCGAAACTTTGTTTGGGTTCAGAATTGCTCATGGCCCCTCCACCACATCAGATGGCATGGGGGCACACCCTAAAGACACTGGCTAGTCCAGTGTTACCCTGGGGAATCTCCATGGAATAGCCATTGTGTCCAATGGGGGAACTCCATAGGAGCAGGGACGATGGGAGTCCAAACTCCTGAGATAGAATCCATCTTGCAGACTGCCCAGAACTTAAAAAAATTTAAAAATAGAGCTACCTTACAACCCAGGAATCACACTACTAGGTATTTACCCCGAAGTTACAGATTAAGTGAAAAGTAGTGGCACCTGCCCTCCAGTGTTCATTGAAGCATTATCCACTCTAGCAAAACTATGAAAAGAGCCCAGATGTTCGTGGACAGATGAATGGATAAAGTAGATGTGGTTCATATCTACAATGGAATATTATTCAGCCATCAGAGAGGATGAAGACTTACCATCACATCCACCTGGATGTAGAGGGTGGAACTGGAGGGTATTATGCTCAGCGAAATAAATCTATCATAGAAAGACAATCGGCCCATGGGTTCACTCATATGTGAAATAGGAGAAACACCACAGAGCATCAGATAGTAAGGGAGGGAAAACTGAATGGGAAGTTATCAGAGAGGGAGAAAAACCATGAGAGACTCTTCATTACAGAAACAAACTGAGGGTTGCTGGAGGGGAGGTGGATGGGGGATGGGGTAACTGGTTAATGGGCATTAAGGAGGGCACGTGATGCAATGAGCACAGGGGGTTATGCACACGTGATCTAGTACTGAACACTACATCTGAAACTAATGATGTACTATAAGTTGGCTCACTGGCATTCAGTTAAACAAAAAGAACTCAAGCAAACACACCTAAAAGTCTGTATGGAACCACCAAAGATACTGAACATCCAATGCAATGTTGAGAAAGAAAAACAAAGCTGGAGGAGTCACAATTCCAGATTTCAAGTTATACTACAAAGCTGTATTCATCCTAATAGTCTGGCACTAGCACAAAAATACACACAGTGACCTAGGGAACAGGAGAGAAACTCAGATATAAACCCCCAATTGTGTGGCCAATTAGTCTTCCACAAAGCAGGAAAGAATATTGAAAAGGAAAAGGACAGTCTCTACAACAAACGGTGTTGGGAAAACTGGACATCTACTCACAGAAGAATGCAATTACTCTGCTTCCTTACACCATACAGACCCATAAACTCAAAACAGTTTCAAGACCTCAGTGGAAGACCTGAAACCATAAAAATCCTAGAAGAGGACACAGATAGTAACTTCTTTTTTTTTTTTTTTAAAGATTTTATTTATTTATTTGAGAGAGAGGCAGTGAGAGAGCATGAGCGAGGAGAAGGTCAAAGGGAGAAGCAGACTCCCATGGAGCTGGGAGCCCGATGCGGACTTGATCCCGGGTCTCCGGGATCATGACCTGAGCCGAAGGCAGTCGTCCAACCAACTGAGCCACCCAGGCGTCCAGATAGTAACTTCTTGACATGGACCAAGCAACATTTTTCTAGACCGTCTCCTGAGGCAAAGGAAATAATAGCAAAAATAAACAACTGGGGCTATATCAAAATAAAAAGTTTCTGCATAACAGAAGAACTAGGAAGAAGTAATAATAATAAGACAACCTACTGAAAGGGAGAAGATATTTGCAAATATCCTATGTAGTAAAGGGATAGTGTCCAAAATATGTGGAGTGGATACAACTCAACACCAAAAATCAAACAATCCAGTTAAAAAATAGTCCAGGGGCACCTGGGTGGCTCAGTGGGTTAAAGCCTCTGCCTTCAGCTCGGTCATGATCCCAGGGTCCTGGGATCGAACCCCACATTGGGGTCTCTGCTTGGCAGGGAGTCTGCTTCCCTTCCTCTCTCTCTCCCTGCCTCTCTGCCTACTTGTGAGCTCTGTCTGTCAAATAAATAAATAAAATCTTAAAATAGTCCAAAGACATGAACAGACATTTCTCCAAAGAAGAAATACGGATGGCCAACGGTCCCATGAAAAGGTGTTCATCATCACCCAAGCTCAGGGAAATGCAAATCAAAAGTATAATGAGATATTACCACATACTGTCAGAATGGCTCCCATCAACTGCACAAGCAACAACAGGTGCTGGGAGGATGCGGAAAAAGGGGAACTCCCGTACCCTGTTGGTGGAAAAGCAACCTGCTGCAGCCACTCTGGAAAACAGTATAGAGGGTCCTCAAAACATTACAAATAGAGCTACCCTAGGATCTAGCAACCGCACTACTGGGTCTTTACCCAAAGCATATGAAAACAATAACCCAAAAGGATTCATGCACCCCTATGTTTCTTGCAGCATTATTTACAAGACCACAATATAGAAGCAACCCAAGTCTCCATTGATAAAGTGCTAAATGAGAGATGTGTACACACACACACACACACACACACACACACACTGGAATATTACTCAACCATAAAAAGAATGACATCTTGCCATTTGCAACCAAATGGATGGATCCAGAGAGGATTATCTTAAGTGAAATCAGTCAGTCAGAGAAGACAATACCATATAATGTCACTCTTGTGTAGAATTAAAGAAACAAACATACATAAATAAAGGAGAAAAAAGAGACTAACCAAAATACAGATTCTTAACAATAGAAAACAAACTGATGGTTACCAAAAGGGAGGTGAATGGAGGGATGAGTAAAATAGATGAAGAGGGCTAAGAGCACACTTGTCTTGATGAGCAGTGAGTAATATAAAAATTATGACTCACTATTGTACACCTGAAACTAATATAACACTGTATGCTAACTCGACTGAAAGTAAACAATAAAAAAGATTTTTCTTTCAGTAACCTATTTGAAAAAGCTTTGATACACAATGTTCATATGTCCTACTTTGGAGTATTTTCTCATCAATACTTATCCATTCTATGCCTTGAATTCAAATTTCACTAAATTCTTATATTTAACCTGTTAATCCTAGCCCACATGAGCCATGGTCCCTTTTCATACAGGATCAGCACCTATGCATTCCAGAGAGTGTAAGTAGAGAAGGATGCCATGTCATAATCCAGAAAGTTATTACTGTGTCTATTTTAGTATGAGATAGTCACAGAGTGTGGAACAGGTTTCAGAGCTGGTTTGTTCTCTATCCTGGATCACTAATTCAGCGGTTGTTACTTGAATCCATTGGGCTGCTAGATTTCCTGTGGATGAGATTGCTTCCAAGCACATCCATGGAAGACACAAAGGTGGGTGGGCTCAGTGCAGGAAAGGAAGAGGGTCAAGTACAGAAAAGCATATGATCCCTCCCCTGATCCAGGAAATGCCATTGGTGCAGGTACAGGAGACAGAAGCAACGGGAAGTCACCAAGCTCCCCAGCTGAACTCTGGAGGCACAGGTCAAGGGATCTTGTGATGTGGGGGTGTGGAGGCTGCTCTGAGCTACCTCTGGCAGGGAGAGAGGGGAAGGAATAGAAAGAGAAACAGCCTGCACCTCACCCATGCCACCTGCCTACTGCTCTTGGCACACATCAGTCTACACTGCTGACACAGCCTGGGCTCAGAATGGGCTGGCTTGGGTCCCTCAGCACTCAGTGGGGCAGCTGGCTCCAGGGCTCAGGGACATGCAGAAGGCGGTGGCAGGGAAGGCTGGCCCTCCAAGGTCATCCTCTCTTTGAGCAGACATCCCTGCAGGACTGCTGAAACCCCACTGAGAGGTTTGAAAGACATGCCATGGATGAACTAAGGCATGGAGAAATAGAAAACAATATTGGTTTTTAAGGTCAGAGCTGTTACCTGAGGAAGGATGACAGCTTCCCTGAGGACAATGGAGGGGAGTTCAGGCCAGTCTGAAAAGGAAGATGTGGCTCTCCTGATTGGGAACCTGCAGCCTCCTTCCAGGGCAGAGCATTGTCCTCAACTCACAGGGGATCGAATGAAGTGTTCCATCAGGGGACTGACAGAGCTGCCTCTTGAGAAGTCTACCCTGGCATCGGCTTGCACAGAGGATGAGGGCCAGATGGAGGGAGGGCAATACCCCGGGGGGCATGGGGGAAGAGCAGAGGCTCATGACTATGAAAATGATGAAATGTAGGAGGCAGCAGCATGGGAGCCCCTGCCATGAAAGTGCCATGGGCACAGTGCCCACAGCTACAGTGACTGGGCACCATCTGTGCCAGGCACAGTTCACTTCAGTGGACTCCAGTTTAGTGCTGACCACAACCTTAGGAACTATGCACCACCACCGCCCTCCTCTCCCCATGTTGCTGCTAGGAATCAATCACCAGATCCCAATTGGTTTTCATGGAAACCGTGCACTGGCTCCCACCACACACTGCCCCTCCGGTGGCTGTCTAGTGTGACCCTCATGCCTGGCCAGAGACTGCTGTCTACCTGTCTCCACACAACTCAGCAGACAAGAGTGTCCCTGAATTCCACAGGTTCTGATGAGACAGACCACAAGCCCCACTTCCCCACCCACCACCAACACCCAGTTGGTCACTCTGGACCTTGGCTATTGTCATGAAACCCACCATGCCCTGTTCCTGTCAATTCAAAAAAAAAGTCGGGTTCTGATGCCCCAATTTACCATACATCCTGCTTTATGAGTTGGGGCCATGCCATGAACCCACATGGCACCTTTCTGTTAAAGAAGGCCAATGTGCACCTCCTGGAAAATGTTTCTAAGGAAGTACATGTCCATCAGGGCTACAGTGTGAACAGTGGTACACAGCTGGCATGGTAGTAATCAATCGTTCTAATAAAGGTTGACCACCCCCCCCCCCAGTCTCACAAAACCTTCCTCTGTCCTCATGAAATTCATGGTCTGCCCTCAGATAATACACCAGGAAACTAACCTTTAAACCGAATGCTCCCTTCAGGCTCTGGTTCAAATGTTGTCCAACTACAATAGTATGAGAGTAGAAATCAGTCATAAGAAGAAAATGGGACAGTCACAAATATGGGGAAATTCAACAACATGCTAGTAAACAACCAATAGTCAAATAAGAAATAAAAAGAAAATTTATAAGTACCTTGAAACAAATGAAAAAATAGAACCTATGAAAAGTTATATGATGCAGCCAAAGTAGCTCTAAGGGGGAAGTTCATAGAAATTCAGGTCCTGGGACACCTGGGTGGGTCAGTTGGTTAAGCGGCTGCCTTCGGCTCAGGTCATGATCCCAGCGTCCTGGGATCAAGTCCCACATCGGACTCGTTGCTTGGCGGGGAGCCTGCTTCTCCCTCTGCCTCTGCCTGCCACTCTGTCTGCCTGTGCTCGCTCTCTCTCTCTCTCTCTCTGACAAATAAATAAATTTTTAAAAAAGAAAAAAAATTTTTTAAAAAAGAAATTCAGGTCCTCTCTGAAAGCTCTCCAATAACCAACCTAATATACATGGGAAAGAAGTAGAGGGGGGAAAAATTAAACCCCCAAATCAGTAGATAGAAGGAAATAACAAAAAGGAAAGTGGAAATAAATCCAATGGAGACTAAAAAGACAAAAGATCAATGAAAATATGAGCTGCCCTTTTTGGAAAGATAAACCAAACTGACAAACTAGACTCACCAAGAATAAGAGAGGGCTCAAATACAATGAGGCAAGAAAGATAATTGATTCCTGTTTCACATCAAAATCCTAGAGGAGAAAACAGACAACAACCTCTTCAACCTTGGGCACTGCAACTTCTTGCAAGACATGTCTCTAAAGGCCAGGGAAACAAAAGCAAAAATGAACTATTGGGACTTCATCAAGGTAAAAAGCTTCTGCACAGCAAACAAAACAATTAACAAAACTAAAAGGCAACCTACAGAATGGGAGAAGATATTTGCAAAATGGCATGACAGATAAAGGTCTGGTATCCAAGATCTACAATGAAAACTCCTCAAACTCAACACCCAAGAAACAATGAAGCCACTCAAGAAATGGGAAGAAGACAAAAAGAGACACTTCTCCAAAGAAGACACACAAATGGCCAACAGTCCATGAAAAAATGTTCCACATCAATTCTCATCAGGGAATTCAAAACCACAATGAGATACCACCTTCTAGCAGTTAGAAGGGCTAAAACTAACAGGACAGGAAACAACTGTTGGCAAGGATGTGGAGAAAGGGGAACCCTCTTACACTATTGGTGGGAATGCAAGCTGGTGCATTCATTCTGGAAAACAGCATGGAGTTTCCTCAAAAAGTTAAAAGTAGAACTGCCCTACAACCCAGCAATTGCTCTCCTGGATATTTACCCCAAAGATACAGATGCAGTGAAACAAAGGGACACATGCTCCCCAATGTTCATAGCAGCAATGTCCACAAGAGCCAAACTGTGGAAGGAGCTGAGATGTCCTTCAACAGAGGAATGGATAAAGAAGATGTGGTACGGGGACGCCTGGGTGGTTCAGTTGGTTGAGCGGCTGCCTTCGGCTCAGGTCATGATCCCAGCGTTCTGGGATCGAGTCCCACATCGGGCTCCTTGCTCGGCGGGGAGCCTGATGCTTCCTCTGCCTGCCACTCTGTCTGCCTGTGCTCTCTCTCTCTCTTTCTCTCTCTCTGACAAAAAAATACATTAAAAAAAATTTTTTTTTAAAAGAAGAAGATGTGGTACATACATACCATAGTATGTACCATAGAATGGCTATGCATCCCATAACTTTTCATAGGTTCTATTTTTCATTTGTTTCAAGGTACTTATAAATTTTCTTTTGATTTCTTATTTGACTCTTGGTCAAATAAGAGTCAGCCATCGGAAGGGATGAACGCCCACCATTTGCATCAACATGGATAGAACTGGAGGGGGTTATGCTAAATGAAATCAAGCAAGCAGAGAACAACAATAGTCATATGGTGTCACTCATATGTGGAACACAAGGAATAGTGTGGAGGACTACAGGGGAAGGGAGGGAAAACTGAATGGGAAGAAATAAGAGAGGGAGACAAACCATGAGAGACTCTTAATCATAGGAAACAAACTGGAGGAGAGGTAGGTTGGGGGTGGGGTAGTTTGGTGATGGATATTAAGGAGGGGACATGTGGTGATGAGCCCTGGATGTTACATGCAACTAATGAATCATTGACCATTACATCAAAAATTATACCTTGGCTAACTGAATTTAAATTAAAAATGTGAAAAACTTTTAAAAAAGAAAGAAACTTGAGCTATTACAAGGAATATCACAAAAATACAAAGGATCATTACAGAGTACTATGAGCAAGTAGAGGCCAACACCTTGTACAACCTAGAAGAAATGGATAAGTTCCTAACAACTAACTAGAATGAACTGTGAAGAGAAAAAGAAATCTGAACAGATTGATCACTAGTAAAAAGATTGATTTGATAATCAAATCCTCCCAGAAAACAAATGCTGAAAACCAGACAGTTTCACTGAGGAATTCAACCAGATGGTAGAAGAAGAATTAATACCAACCTTCCCAAACTGTTTTTAGAAAAGGAGAGAAAGGCATATGTCCAAACTCATTTCGTGAAGGCAGTAGTACCCTGCTGCCAAAAGAAGACAAGGATGCTACAAGAAAAGGAGAGGCAAATATCCCTCATGAACAGAGATACAAAAAATCCTCAACAAATTATCAGCAACATCAATTCAACAATTCATCAAGAGAATCACACAGCATGATCCAGTGGGATTTATTCTAGGGATGCAAGGATGATTCCATATCTGCACATCCACCAATAGCATACACCACCTTAACAAAATAAAAGATAGAAATCCTAGGATTGTTACAATAGATGCAGAAAGAACACTTGACAAGATTCGATATGCATTTATAATAAAGACCTTAAACCATCTGAGTACTGAGGGGACATACTTCAACCAAACAATGGCCCTATTGGAAAAGCCCATAGCTGACATTATACTTCAGGGTGAAATGCTGAAAACTTTCCCACTACCAACAAGAACAAGATAAAGATGCCCCCTCTCACCACTTTCATTCTTCATTGCATTGAAAGCCCTTGTCAAACCATTTAGGAGAAAAAAAAGATATGAAATCTAAACAGGAAAAGAAAATGGTCACTACTTGCAGATGACATGATACTATATGTAGAAATCCCTAAGGAGTCCACAAAATAATAATAATAATAATAATAATAATAATAATAATAATAATAAAAATAAAAAATTGTTGTGTTAACAAATAAACAAGTTTGGTCTATGTGTCTGCTTTTATGCCAGTACCATGCTTTCTTGGTGGTCACAGCTTTGTAGTAAAGCTTGAAATCAGGTAACGTGATGCTGCCAGTTTAATTTTGTTTTTCAACATTCCCTTAGCAATTCAGGGTCTCTTCTGGCTCCATACATATTTTAGGATTATTTGATCCAGCTCTTTGAAAAATACTGGTGGAATTTTGATCGGAATGGCATTAAAAGTATAGGTTGCTCTAGGCAGTATAGACATTTTAACAATGACCCTGTGTGAATAGCAAGCACCACAGCCACTTCCCCTTCAGCTCCCCAGCCTTGTCTCCAGCTTTCTATTTCCAGACCAGTTGTGACAGTCACCAGGCCATCTTGGCAAGGGGGAAACAGAACACTACTCGGGTGGTTTCACCATGGACTCCCTCTGATTTCCTAGTCTGGAGCCCTGGGGGAAAAGGTGACCAGAGCTCTTGCACAGCCAGGATGCCTGGGACAATGATTCCCCCTCCAGCACTCTGAAGACCATCAGAAAAATGAGCCATAAGAGAAAACCACTTGCACATGAAACCTGAAACCAGACACCTTCCTCGATTCCAGGTGAGCACACACATGTCCTCCCCTTGCCTGAGCATAGGAAGCTGAGCAGAGAAGCATTCAAGGAGACTGGTGGCCTTGGAACCTAGTGGTAGGAGCTGAGATTTCAGTTCCAAATGAAAACCGGCCTCTTCTACAGAACACGGGAAAGTGGAGGGTTTCTCAGGGGTGTGGCTCTGGAAGAAGTGATTCTGCCAGCTGAATTCACAGGCACCAGGCAGAGGACAACTCTGCCTCTTCCAAGGAAGCAAGGGGCACACTGGGCAAGAATCCATAATGCTGCCTGTGGGCTGCTTCACACCAAGCCCCCTGCTGAGAAGAGGTCTGGAGAACCAAACAGGAAGCAAGTTTCCTATCACATCTGCAGCAGGAGGGCTGGCTGGGGAGCATAGCCCTGTCCCTGGAGAAAGCTGGCCTGTGCATCAAGAGAGAAGGCCCTCTGCCACAGCCTCACAATCTCCCAGCTATCTGATCAGACTCCCCTTTCAGGCTCACACCTGCTGACACAGTGACTCCTAAGACCCAGAGACTGCTTTCCACCCCAGCGCAATGCTGCTCACAGAGAAGCCAACGCCAGTCTCAGAAACATGTTCATCGTTAGCTCTGGAATTCCCTGGTTTTGTCTACACTGGCCCACTGAGGTGTCCCTTCCAGATCATTCTTCCAGTGTCCTAGGGTTTCAAGCCACCTTCAAGCTGCCCTTCAGAAGGCAGGGACGGGTCCATTTAGGCAGAAAGCCGAGAGACTCCATGTGCGGGAAACTCAGACAACATCCTCCCTGAACACCAACACTTCCAAGTCCAAGCTTCAAACCCTCACTTACTGGGCACGGAGCACCACATCAGCATGAACACTGCTCTTTCAAATCTCTTGTCTCCCATTCCTTCAAATCAGAAACAAGCTCCAGTCACCACTCTATTTTCCCTTCAGAGAAGAAAGGAAAAGCACAGAATAAAACACTACATGTGGAGGGAGGAGCAAGATGGCAGAGGTATAGGAGATCTAAATATCATCCTGTCCCAGGAGTTCTGCTAGATAGTTATCAAACCATACTGAAAACCTGCAAACTCAATAGGAGTAGAAGAGAAAAAGAGCAGCAATTCTAGGAACAGAAAATTGACCACTTTCTGCAAGGTAGAATGTGCAGAGAAGTGGATGCAAGGCAACCTACAGGAAGACCGTGGGGGTAGGGACAGGCTCCCGGCAAGTGAGAGAGCAGCAGAACACAAAATCAGAACTTTTAGAAGTCTGCTTCACTGAGGGATGTCGCTCCAGAGACTCAGTGGGGAGTGGAGCCCTCACAGGGACAGTGTGGTCTCAGGACCCATAGGGTCACAAAAAGACCAGGAGTGTCTGAGAGTGGCAGAGCTCCCAGGTATTGGAGCAAGGAAGCCAGCTCCAGAGATGGGGCCGAGGAGTCAGTTCTCAGCTCAGGCTTACCTTAAACTGTGATCCCAGTCACAGCCAGGCCACTGCTCTCCAAGAAGTGTCCCCACGGGGTGCCTGGGTGGCTCAGTGGGTTAAAGCCTCTGCCTTCGGTTCAGGTCATGATCCCAGGGTCCTGGGATCGATCCCCGCATCGGGCTCTCTGCTCAGCAGGCTCTCTCTCTCTCTGCCTGCCTCTCTGCCTACTTGTAATCTCTGTCACTCAAATAAATAAATAAAATCTTTAAAAAAAAATTTTTTTTAATAAAAAATAAAATAAAAAAAAAGAAGTGTCCCCACAAGTGGAAGATCTGTGGAGACCCCCTCCTTCCTGGGACGGGAGCGAACAGCAGGAATCTGCTGGGTTTGGAGACTCCAAATGGGGCTATGCGCCTGTGATAGAAATGCTCAGTCACAGGCCAGGTAAGCAAGGAGTGTGGCCGGAGGCGAGGAAGACAGGAGGGATTGCCTGCTTTTCTCTGAGGGTGCACTGTGTAGCAGGCCCCGAGCTCTTGGCTCCAATGGGGCCAGAGATTGGGAGGCCGCCATTTTTATTCCTGTCCTCCAAAGCTCTAAGGAAAGCATTTGGGGAAAAAAGCTCCCGAGACTACAACCACACAGATTATTTGGTCTGGCTCCTGGCAAAGGCGGTTCAATTCCGCCTTGGGCAAAGACAGTTGAGAATCACGCCCCTTTCCTCAGGAGATCAGCAAGAACATCCAGCCAAGTTCAACGATAAGTGAGAGCTGCAAAACTCCGCAGGGAGAGGAATGCAACACATAGAGTTCATGGCTTTCCCCCCATGATTCTTTAGTCTTTCAAAGTTAAGTATTTTTAATTTTATTTTTTTTCTTATTCTACTTCTTTTTAATTTTTCTTCTTTCCTATTTTAACCTTCTTTAACTATTTTATCTTATCAATACCTTTTTTAAAATCTTTTTAAAAAAATTTTTGTTGGGGACGCCTGGGTGGCTCAGTTGGCTGGACGACTGCCTTCGGCTCAGGTCATGATCCCGGAGACCCGGGATCAAGTCCCGCATCGGGCTCCCAGCTCCACGGGGAGTCTGCTTCTCCCTCTGACCTTCTCCTCGCTCATGCTCTCTCACTGCCTCTCTCTCAAATAAATAAATAAAATAAAATAAAAAAATTTTTTTGTTGTAGTCACATTCTCTCCCTACATTGTATTTAACATTATTTTTCGTACACATATAGGTTACTTTTTTCTTTAAAATGTCAGAATACAATTTCTTCTAAGAGACTAAAATATGCCCTAAATCTAGCACATGGCTTCATTCTAGTCTGCAGCCTGATCACATTCTTTCCTCTTTTTTTTTCTTTCTTCAACTAACTTCTTATCTTATCAAAGCCTTTTTTTGAAAATACTTTTTAATTTTCTTTTTTTAATACTTTTTAATTTTCATCTTTATAGTCATATTCCATCCCTTCATCGTGTTTACCCTTATTTTTCTAATATATATGTTTTTCTTTCTTTTAAATTTTGGGAGGCAGTTTCCTCTAACAGACCAAAATGCACCCAAAATCAAGTATGCAGCTCTGTTCTATTCACCAGTTTAATATATATAGATATATATCTTTTTCCTTTTTTCCCTGTGTCTTCTCCCCCAGTGTTGGGTCTCTTCTGATTTGGTTAGTTTATATTTTTCTGGGGTCATTGCTACCCTTTTAGTATTTTGTTCTCCCATTCATCTATTCTTTTTTTTTTTTTTTTTAAGATTTATTTATTTATTTATTTGACAGACAGAGATCACAAGCAGGCAAAGAGGCAGAGAGAGAGGAAGGGACGCAGGCTCCCCGCTGAGCAGAGAGCCCGATGCAGGACTTGATCCCAGGACCTTGGGATCATGACCTGAGCTGAAGGCAGAGGCTTTAACCCACTGAGCCACCCAGGCACCCCTCATTCATCTATTCTTATGTGGATAAAATGACAAGGGGGAAAAACTCACCAAAAAAAAAAAAAAAAAGATAAGAGGCAGTACAGACAGCTAGGGACCTAATCAATATGGACATTAGTAATATGTGAGAACTAAAGTTCAGAATGACGATTATTAGGTGCTAGCTGGTGCTGCTTCCAGTCGGCAAACAGGAGAAGAATTAGGCACAAACAAGTCAGCTGCAAGAGATTGGGAGCATGGGACAACAGTCGAAAAGACTGCTGCCCAAGCAACTCCACAGTCTCACTTTTATTGGATAGAAACAAAAGCCAACAGAGGAACCAAAGAAGGTCAAACATTAGTCACATGTCTTGTGGACAAACAAGGAGGATAAAGTTTATAGTTAATCAAGCACATTCAAAGGACTCACCTAACTAACAACAGGCGCTTCTGGGAAGAGAAAGGAGCAATAATGGAAAAGGGAAGCAGGCGGTATTTCATTCCACCCTGACCTGACCAGGCGTTCCCGGCTGCTTGGCTTCCCAGAAGCAGGTGGCATTCCACCCTGGGCGAGCCGGGCCTTCCCAGCTGCCCAGCTTCTGTGAAGGGGCGGTGTTCTGCCCTGAGTGAGCCAGGCATCCCCAGCTGCCCAGCTTCACAGTCGTATATCGTCCTTCTCTCCAAAGACCTGTTGCCAGTATATGTTTTTCTTAAGGCCATATCTAAATGTGCTTGGTAACTAGTAAAATCCTCCAGGGGTTACAGTTTAAGTAACAAATTGTTCCAAGGGGCAGTAGCAAGCTGGGCTCAAAGAAAGCATGGAAGATATTAGAGAATCCCTTTCTGGAGAAATAAAAGAACTAAAATCTAACCAAGTTGAAATCAAAAAAGCTATTAATGAAGTGCAAACAAAAACGGAAGTTTACTGCAAGGATAAATGAGACAGAAGAGAGAATTAGTGATATAGAAGACCTAATGATGGAGAATAAAGAAGTTGGGCAAAAGAGAAACAAACAACTACTGGGCCATGAGGGGAGAATTTGAGATGTAAGTGATATCATAAGATGGAACAATATTACAATAATTGGAATCCCAGAAGAAGAAGAGAGAGAGGAGCAGAAGGTATATTGGAACAAATTATAGCAGAGAATATCCCTAATTTGGCAAAGGGAACAAGGATCAAAATCCAGGAGGCACAGAGAACACCCCTCAAAATCAATAAAAATAGGTCCACACCCCGTCATCTAATAGTAAAACATATAAGCCTCAGTGATAAAGAAAATCCTGAAAGCAGCTTGAGACAAGAAGTCAGTAACATACAGTGATAGAAATATTAGATTAGCAGCAGACCTATCCACAGAGACCTGGCAGGCCATAAAGGACTGGCATGATATGTTCAGAGCAATAAACAAGAAAAATATGCAGCCAAGAATACTTTATCCAGCTAGGCTGTCATTGGAAATAGAAGGAGAGGGGCACATGGGTGGCTCAGTGGGTTAACCCTCTGCCTTCGGCTCAGGTCATGGTCTCAGGGTCCTGAGATCAAGTCCCACATCAGGCTCTCTGCTCAGCAGGGAGCCTGCTTCCCCCTCTCTCTCTCTCTGCCTGCCTCTCTGCCTACTTGTGATCTCTATCAAATAAATAGATAAAATCTTTAAAAAAAATAAAAGGAGACATAAAAAGCTTCCAGGACTAACAAAAACTAAAAGAATTTGCAAACACCAAACCAGCCCTACAGGAAATATTGAAAGAGGTCCTCTAAGCAGAGAGAGCCTAAAAGTAACAGATCAGAAAGGAACAGAGACACCTTACAGACAATACAATGGCACTAAACTCATATCTTTCAATAGTTATCCTGAATGTAAATGGGCTAAAAGCCCCCAATCAAAAGACACAGGATACCAGAATGGATTTTTTTTTAAAAAAAGAGATCTATCAATATGCTGTGTACAAGAAACTCATTTTAGGCCCAAAGATACCTCCAGATTTAAAGTGAGGGGATGGAAAACAATTTACCATGCTAATGGACATCAAAAGAAAGCTGGGATAACAATCCTTATTTCAGATAAATTAGATTTTAAGCCAAAGACTATAAAAAGAGATGAGGAAGGACACTATATCATACTTAAAGGGCCTGTCCAACAAGAAGATCTAACAATTTTAAAAATCTATGCCCCTAACATGAGAGCATCCAACTATATAAGCCAATTAATAATAAAAATCAAAGAAAAACATCAACAATAACACAATAATAGTAGTGGACTCTAACACCCCCTTCACTTTAATGGACAGATCATCCAAGCAAAAGATCAACAAGGAAATAAAGGCCTTAAATGACACATTGGACCAGATGGACATCACAGATATATTCAGAACATTCCCTCCCAAAGCAACAGAATACACATTCTTCTCTAGTGCACATGGAACATTCTCCAGAATAGATTACATCCTGGGTCACAAATCAGATCTCAACTGGTACCAAAAGATTGGGATCATTCCCTGCATATTTTCAGATCACAGTGCTCTGAAGCTAGAACTCAATCACAAGAGGAAATTTGAAAAGAATCCAAATACATGGAGGCTAAAGCACATCCTACTAAAGAATGAATGGGTCAACCAGGAAATTAAAAAAGAATTTTAAAACTTCATGGAAACAAATGATAATGAAAACAGAACTGTTCAAACTCTGTGGGACACAGCAAAGGCAGTCCTGAGAGGAAAGTGTATAGCGATATAAGCCTTTCCCAAGAAACAAGTCTCAAATACACAACCTAACCCTACACCTAAAGAAGCTGGAGAAAGAACAGCAAAGAAAGCCTAAACCCAGCAGGAGAAGAGAAATAATAAAGATCAGAGCAGAAATCAATGAAATAGAAACCAAAAACAAACAAACAAAAAAAACAAAAACAAAACAGTAGAACAAATCAATGAAACTAGGAGCTGGTTTTTTGAAAGAATTAATAAGATTGATAAACCCTAGCCAGACTTATCCAAAAGAAAAGAGAAAGGACCCAAATAAATAAAATCATGAATGAAAGAGGAGACATCACAATCAACACCAAAGAAATACAAACAATTATAAGAACATATTATGAGCAACTATACGCCAGCAAGTTTGGCAATCTGGAAGAAATCGATGCATTCCTAGAGACATATAAACTACCAAAACTGAACCAGGAAGAAATAGAAAACCTGAACAGACCCATAACCAGTAAGGAGATAAGGAGATTGAAGCTCTCATCAAAAATCTCCCAATAAACAAGAGCCAGAGGGCTTCCCAGGGGAATTCTACCAAATTTTTTTTTTTTTTTTTTTTTTTTTTTTTGGGTCAGAGACAGAGGGAGAGAGAGCAAGCGAGCACAGGCAGACAGAGTGGCAGGCAGAGGCAGAGGGAGAAGCAGGCTCTCTGCCGAGCAAGGAGCCCGATGTGGGACTCGATCCCAGGATGCTGGGATCATGACCTGAGCCGAAGGCAGCCGCTTAACCAACTGAGCCACCCAGGCGTCCCCTCTACCAAATATTTAAAGAAGAATTAATGCCTATTCCCCTGAAACTGTTCCAAAAAATAGAAATTTAAGGAAAACTTCCAAACTCATTTTATGAGGCCAGCATTACCTTGATCCCAAAATCGGACAAAGACCCCATCAAAAAAGAGAATTACAGACCAATATCCTTGATGAGCACAGATGCGAAAATTCTCGCCAAAATACTAGCCAATAGGACCCAACAGTACGTTAAAAGGATTATTCACCATTACTAAGTGGGATTTATTTCTGGGCTGCAAAGTTAGTTCAACATCTGCAAATCAATCAAGGTGATATACATTAATAAAAGAAAGAACAAAAACTATATTATCCCCTCAATAGATGAAGAAAAAGCAATTGACAAAATACAGCATCCTTTCTTCATCAAAACCCTTCACAGTGTAGGGATAGAGGGTACATACCTCAATATCATAAAAGCTGTCTATGGAAAGCCCACAGCAAATATCATTCTCAATGGGGAAAACCTGAGAGCTTTTTCCTTAAAGTCAG
This sequence comes from Mellivora capensis, assembly GCA_004024625.1. Taxonomy (NCBI): domain Eukaryota; kingdom Metazoa; phylum Chordata; class Mammalia; order Carnivora; family Mustelidae; genus Mellivora; species Mellivora capensis. Next base: position 21,413 of record PISX010019841.1, read on the forward strand.
GTACACAGCAGGGATGTCCACTATCACCACTGCTATTCAACATAGTACTAGAATTTCTAGCCTTCGCAATCAGATCATAAAAAAGATATTAAAGGAACCTGAATCAGCAAAGAAGTCAAACTCTAACTCTTTGCAGATGATACGATTCTTTATGTGGGAAACTCAAAAGACTCTACCCCAAAACTGTTAGAACTTGTGCAGCAACTCAGTAAGGTGTCAGGATATAAAATCAATGCACAGAAATCGGTTGCACTTCTATACACCAACAAGACAGAAGAAAGAGAAATTAAGGAGTCGATTCCATTTACAATTGCACCAAAAACCATAAGATACCTAGGAATAAATCTAACCAAAGAGTCAAAGAATCTGTACTCAGAAAACTATAGAATACTCATGAAAGAAATAGAGGAAGACACAAAGAAATGGAAAAACATACAATGCTCAGAGACTGGAAGAACAAACATTGTGAAAATGTCTATACTATCTAGAGCAATCTACACATTTAATGCAATCCCTATCAAAATACTATCAACTTTTTTCAAAGACATGGAGCAGATAATCCTAAAATTTGTATGGAACCAGAAAAGACCCCAAATAGCAGGAAGAATGTTGAAAAAGAAAAGCATGGCTGGTGAAAAGCAAGTCCAATTCTGGACTTCAAGCTCTATTACAAAGCTGTAATCATCAAGACTGTATGGTACTGGCACAAAAACAAACACATAGATCAGTGGAACAGAATAGAGAGCCCAGAAATAGACCCTCAACTCTATGGTCAACTCACCTTTGACAAAGCAGGAAATAATGTCCAGTGGAAAAAAGACAGTCTCTTCAACAAATGATGTTGGGAAAATTGGACAGACACATGCAGAAGAATGAAACTGAACCATTTCCTTATACCACACACAAAAACAGTCTCAAAATGGATGAAAGACCTCAATGTGAGATAGGAATTCATCAAAATTCTTGAGGGGGCACCTGGGTAGCTCAGTGGGTTAAGCACCTGCCTTCAGCTCAGGTCATGATCTCAGGGTCCTGGGATTGAGCCCCGCATTGGGCTCTCTGCTCAGCAGGGAGACTGCTTCCTCCTGCTCTCTCTGCCTGCCTCTCTGCCTACTTTTGATCTCTGTCTGTCAAATAAATAAATAAAATCTTTAAAAAAAATTCTTGAGGAGAACATAGGCAGCAACCTCTTCCATCTCAGCCACAGCAACTTCTTAGTCACCTTGCCAAAGGCAAGGAAAGCAAGAGCAAAAATGAATTAGTGGGATTTCATCAAGATCAAAAGCTTTTGCACAGCAAAGGAAACAGTCAATAAAACCAAAAGACAGCCGACTAAATGGGAGAAGATATTTGAAAACAACATATCAGATAAAGGGCTAGTATCCAAAATCTATAAAGAACTTATCAAACTCAACACCCAAAGAACAAATAATCCAATCAAGAAATGGGCAGAGGACATGAACAGACATTTCTGCAAAGAAGACATCCAGGTGGCCAACAGACACATGAAAAAGTGCTCTACATCACTCAGCATCAGGGAAATACAAATCAAAACCACAGTGAGGTACCACCTCACACCAGTCAGAATGGCTAAAATTAACAAGTCAGGAAATGACAGATGCTGGCGAGGATGCAGAGAAAGGGGAACCCTCTTACACAGTTGGTGGGAATGCAAGCTGGTGCAGCCACTCTGGTAAACAGCGTGGAGGTTCCTCAAAAAGTTGAAAATAGAGCTACCCTACAACCCAACAATCACACTACTGGTTATTTACCCTAAAGATAAAAATGTAGTGATCCAAAGAGGCATGTTCACCTGAATGTTTATAGCAACAATGTCCACAATAGCAAACTATGGAAAGAACCTAGATGTCCATCAACAGATGAATGGATAAAGAAGATGTTGTATATATATACACGATGGAATACTATGCAGCCATCAAAAGAAATGAAACCTTGCCATTTCCAATGGCATGGATGGAACTAGAGGGTATTATGCTGAGCGAAATAAGTCAATCAGAGAAAGACAATTATCATATGATCTCCCTGATATAAGGAATTTGAGAGGCAAAGTGCAGGTTTTGAGGGGTAAGGAAGGAAAAAAATGAAACAAGATAGGATTGAGAGGAAGACAAACCATATAACACTATTAATCTCACAAAACAAACTGAGAGTTGAGCGGGGAGAGGGGTAAAGAGAGGGTGGTTGGGTTATGGACATTGGGGAGGTTATGGGCTATGGTGAGTGCTGTGAAGTGTGTAAGCCTGGCCATTCACAGACCTGTACCCCTGAAACCAATAATACATTATATGTTAATAAAAAAATAAAATAAAATAAAATCCATCCAAAAAATCCCAGATTCATTTTTAGAACAGAATTGTTAGCTCGATGCCTATTTACATTTCTTTTCCTTCTCCTGAGATCCCCATAACAAGTACAAGTGACAGTTTCCTATGATCTGTTAACCAAGTTTCCTTCAACAGTGCCAATCACAGATACATGAGAGATTATCATCTGTGGCCAATACTTTTCCTGTGTGGGAGGGGCAAATGTTCCCCTCACATACAGATGCACAAACAAGAAACACAAGCCCCAGTGCTCTAACTTTAGCCATGGATCAGACACAAATGTGCACACTAACACATGTGCCTACAGTAAACAAAAACAAAAAAACAAAAATAAACCTCTGTAGATAAACACCAGTCTGGGAATCGTTCATGGTCCCATCCCATGAAATTCTTTTAAAGTGTTGACAGATTGCAAGCCCAGGTCTGGACTTCTTTGGAAACTCACAGACTTCGCAGCATAATAGCGTTTCCACAGAGCCTTACCCAGGCTCACAGCCTTTAACCTAGAAGATGAGCATTTAACTTCCAATTTTGTCTACTAGGCCTTCTCTCTGGTCAGTGCTTCTGGGGCCCAGACCAGTCCTTTCAAAGGTCCCCTGAAAGACAGCATCAGGTCCTAGCAGTTTCCAAAAGGCAGATGTAGAGAATCATATTTTCTGCTTCTAATTTTGAAAGACAAAGACATCTTAACCACAATGAACAAATAGGTATGACCACCAGACTTTGATACAAAAGAGCTCTGAAAATGAGCAAATTTTGCTGTATCTTGGCAAAAATTCAATGGCTGTGATGTAGAAAAGACATTAGGGTTCGAAGCTGAACGCCAAGAAAGAATTCTTGAGAGTCATTGGTGTAAAAAGGCAGTTTTATTAAAGCACAGGGACAGGACCAATGGACAGAAAGAGCTGTTCTGGTGTCATGAGGAGTGGCCCATTATATACTTTCAAGTTTTAGAGGGGGTTAGGGATAGTGTAAGTCTCTAAGGAATTTTGGAAGCAAGGTTTCCAGGACCTTGAGGGGGCTAGCTATTGTTGGGAAAAGCTCACTTATTACAATCTAATGAAACCTTAGTCATGGGACCCTTCAGATGTATATTAGGGAACAATATGCTTGGGGTATGATTGCCAATGTGTATCTTGGAGGGTTTAAAGATACAGGAAATTTCTTTTTTTTTTTTTTTTAAGATTTTATTTATTTATTTGACAGACAGAGATCACAAGTAGGCAGAGAGGCAGGCAGAGAGAGGGAGGGAGAAGCAGGCTCCTTGCTGAGCAGAGAGCCCGATGTGGGGCTCGATCCCAGGACCCTGGGATTATGACCTGAGCCGAAGGCAGAGGCTTTAACCCACTGAGCCACCCAGGCGCCCAAGATACAGGAAATTTCTAAAGGGATTTTTATATGGTAAAGTAGGCTCACAGCATCCTGGAGCAGGACAGGGGAGGGTTAGACTAGGATTATCTTTTGCCTTTAACAAAGTATTAATGTTATGCCCCAAAAATGGGTCCATGATTAAAGGAGCAAGACTGATATAAAGCAAAGGTCAAGCAAAGCCTTATTTTGTGCCAAGCATCAAGAATCAAACTGACCGGCCAGGGCCATGCCTCTTACTTCTCTGTTTCACAGACTAGCTTTTAAGGGAAAAGGCCATGCAGTCGGGCCTGGCCACACACAGGTGGCCAATGAGATTGTAACACACACAGGAAACTCCACAGTGATGCTAGGTGACCAACTGAATTACAATTTACCCTAGTAGACATTTGACCTGGCCTATCACACCTTGGTTAGGATTGGAGCCAAAAAGGCTCCCAAAGGGTGGGGGCCCATACTCCTTGATAGCTAGGGAGACAGTATGCAACCCCACACTGATCAGAAGTCTCCACCTGGCCTGACCCACCCTTGTATCTGGGCTTTGTTAACCTGGAGCTGGTTTCCGGGACTTGTTTTTAAGTAAATCCCCTGGGGGAAGGGGAGCAGGGACAGTTTAAGAGTTAAACAACAAGATTATTGTTTAACTTTAATGAAAGCCTCTTGCTAAATAGGTCCTTACATTAACATTGAGGCAGTTGAATCCCTAGGGGAAGGTCATTCTGCCTGTTTCAATGACTTGTCAGAGGGCTGTAGGGAGTAAGGAAATTTAATAATATCTCTTCTGCCTTTTCTTCCCACATCAGTTGGCTGAAGCAATCAGAGGCCGGGGAGGCACAAAGTATCTCAAACTTGTGCTTTCTGTGAGGTTCTTGATCTAGGGCCTACTGTCTGTTTTAGGCAGTCCTTGTGAGGGGGCAGGACCTCCAAAACTGTGAAATTGTTAAAATGACAATGATCATCAATTGTCCATCAAATGAAGTTATATTCCTCAGCGAATTAGTTTGAATTCCTCAAATTCAAGCCCTAGTTCGGCCTATTAGGACACATTCTCAGATGATATTAAAACATCACTTCTCTGCCTTATTTCCAAGTTTTGTACCATTTTCCCTGAGCAAAGTTTCATTTCTGGAAAGTAGAAGTAACAACCATAAGTAAAAGGAACTTCAAGTGGTAGATTTTCTGATTCCTTAGAAACAAGAAAAAAATCACCAGATAATTTTAAAACAGTCAGATGTCGAAAGTGTTCATTGGCTTTGACTTCAACATTCCACTGCTAAAAACCTATTCTACAGAAGTATTCAGAGATGCATGTGCCTAAAGTTTCATGCCCAAAGATGTTTGTCTCAGTGCCCAGAGAACTGGAAACAGTCCAAAGGCTTCCATTCCAACTCGAAATAATTTTTATACCATAGTCCCAGAGACTTAAAAGAGGACTCCTTCAATCTTCTCCTAAACGTGAGTACTCCTTGTCAGTGATCAGTGTTACACAAATAAGCTACTAGAGAATTTGGGCATGAGGGAAGTAGAATTGCTCCAGATGGTGAACTGTAAACCCAGTGACTAATGGAACAGAGAGTAGATATCCAAAGTCACTGAAAGAGTCTCCCGCAGCCCAGCGCAGCTTGACTGCAACCTGATTAAATATATTAACATATCTAAAGAATGTGTTATTTGGAAGGAGGGTGAATTTCCCCTCCCAAGTAATTACTCTACTCCCACAACTGCTTGCCTTTAAAGCAGACTTCCCATAAGGGTTTATGAGTTGGAATAAGGATGGCAAAGAACAAGACCTCTATTTATTGACCACCAGATGCCAGACCTTGGGTTAAACATCTTAGTGCATTATCACATTTGGGTCTCACAATAGCCTGTAGCCCAAGTATTAACCCATTTAACAAATATTAAGAGAGAGAAGTGTGTTGTCCAGGAGATAGCCCAAGCTATCATGTGGCCAAGCTAAGACCAAACCTCAGAATCCAAGCTCCTGCTCTTCATGCTGCCATAGCCCAGCCTACACTCCAGATACCCTTCCACTAGACTTTGAGTGGTTGGCTAGAATTCCCCCTACCCAAACGTTTGCTCCCGTTGACAGTGGACCAAAGAAATGGAAAATAAACCCACCTCTCTTGCCTTCCATTTGGGTGAAACACAAAAATAAAAATCTTTCAGGGTCTTCAGTAGCCAAGTTGTCTAAAACCTAGGAGGTATGAAACCCAACCATCACTGTGGAGGAGAAGCCCATAGTACCTGTCTGAGCCCTGGTTCTGCAAACATCTACCTGGGTAATATGGGAGAAGTTGCTAAGCCTCTTTGGACCTAATTTTCTCATTTTAAAATGAGAGCAGTACATCAGATCATGTCTTAGCACTACCATCCTAGGATTTTGTAGTTCAATAAAAAGGGTAAAAGTCTCCATAGGGGTAGTGGTTGCAGGAAGAGAGGCTGAGTCCTCACTAGAGTGTTTCCAATTCCAGTGATAAAACTATTTTTAGATTTGATCTGGTCCCCTCATGCAAGTTGCATGTTACAGGATGGTTTTTTTGGGTCAACCTTTCTCAGATAAACTGTCATCTAATCCATGACCAGGACATTTGTCCCTATAGAGTAACAACTTTTTCCACAGTAGCTTTGGCGATTTTGAGATTGCTTTGTCCCAATTATCTGAATAGCCTTCAAGAACTGTGATGTAGGGGCTCCACGTGTCTTTGTTTGAAAGGGGTATCTTGGAGGTTCTTATCTGTCATACATAGACTTTGTGAATTCATTCATTTAGTAATTTGTTTTTTCTGGGGAGCCCACTTTATGCCAGGAACTTAGAATACAGTGTGAGCAATATTAGACAGGATCTCTACCACCAAGAAGCTTACATTGAGGGAGAAGACTTTAATTAAATAAGCCTACAAATTTTCATTGTGACTGTAACCAGTGCTACAAAGAACTGTTACAGGGTGCCCTGAGAACTTAAAATAGGAAGCTCAAAGATGGTCTTTAGGGAGGTGCTACTTGAACCGAGTTCTGACAGATGAGGATAATTAAATAAGTGCCAAGGAAAAGGAAAAACATTCCCAGAAGAGGAAAAAGTATAGGCAGGAGTCTATACAAGGAAGAATCATGAAACTAAAAGAAAGCCAGTGTAGTTGAACATAGAGATCAACAGCATTTTTTCTCTACCTTCTTAGTTTAAGTACTAGGGGTTTGTGAATTAAACTAGCAAAAGAAAACAGGAGAAAAAAATATTCATATATATATGGGAGCTTCATAAAGAAGTAGCTCGATAAATAGTTAAAGTCAGAGGCTTATAAACCTCATTTAGTAGGGAAAACAGATGGGGAGAAGACCTCTCTAAGAAGAAAAAATAAGTTTCTTTTGAAGAGACAAATGGGTTTCTAGAAGGAGGTGAGAAATAGGAGATGAGAAAGTTTGTGATAATGCTTGTACATGCATGCACAAGTGGTCTTTCTGACTTTTTCATGGTCATAAAACTCCCCCAGAAAGAGATTTATCGTAGGTTAACTCTTGATCTCCTTCCCAGGAGCAAAAGTCACCCTGAAGAGGGAATTTGTAGCATCCTCATCTCCCAAAAGTTTCTATATTTAGTCAGATAAGGAAAGCCCTAAGAAGGCTTCTTTCTGCACCTATTGAATCTCAAATATCTTCAGCTTAAAATAATCTTCACACATTTCTGGGATTCTAAGTGGGTTTCCATAGGTGGTGCCAGAGAGGTAACAGGGGCGTAATGGCACACAACAATATGTTAGGCTATGTTAGTTTCATCCTTTTCTTTGGGACAATGGGAAGTATTGAAAAGTTTGAAGCAGAACTACAGGATTAGATTTGCATATGTTGATCTTGGGGAACATTGAGAACTCCAAGAGTTGATGGTGAATAAATGGGAAGCTGGCTGGATGTACCCACTTAGAACTCAGAGGAGAGCTCTAAAAACCTTTGTGTGAGTCATCTACATTATAGATGGTAATTACAGACCAGTGTGTGGAAATTGCCTAAGGAAAGAATGTATAGGAACATAATGCTCCTTCCCATTCTCCTGTAAATGGGATGGAGGAAGGAAAGAGGGAAGGAAGGAAAGAAGGAAGGAAGGAAGGAAGGAAGGAAGGAAGGAAGGAAGGAAGGAAGGAAACAGAAAAGAGGGTGCCTGGTGGCTCAGTTGGTTAAGCGTCTGACTTGATTTCAGCTCAGGTCATAATCTCACAGTCCTGAGATCAAGCCCTGCATTGGGCTCTGCGCTCAGCTCAGTCTGCTTGGGATTCTCTCTATCCTGCCCTCCCTGCCCTTCCCCCACTCCCTGTTCTCTTATACATACACACACACTTCCCTTCTAAAATAAATAAAATAAAATCTTAAAGAAAAAAGTTTTGGGGGGCGCCTGCGTGGCTCAGTGGGTTAAAGCCTCTGCCTTCAGCTCAGGTCATGATCCCCGGGATCCTGGGATCGAGCCCCGCATCAGCTCTCTGCTCAGCAGGGAGCCTGCTTCCCTTCCTCTCTCTCTGCCTGCCTTTCTGCCTACTTGTGATCTCTGTCTGTCAAATAAATAAATAAATAAAAATCTTTTTTTAAAAAAAAGAAAAAAGTTGTTTTTTTTTAAATGAAAAGGATTTTTAAAAAAGGAAAAAGGGTGGGGGGAAAGGTGTAGAGAAAGGAAAGCTAGTTGCAGGAAAACAATCCATTTCAAGATTTGCAGACAGGACCCCTAAGCAATTATAACTGTATTATTTCTATTACTTCACTGCAGCACTGCCCTTGGAGTTGTCCCTTCATCTGAGAAATGGGATTTACTTTACTTCAGCTACTCTAAAGGGACTGATGAAACTCAAGTAAATATGAAGATTCTTACATAGTATTATAATATTGGTATTGTCGCTGTTATTACTAGTGTTATTATTACCATATCATTGTTGGCTGAGAAAGGAAGGAAAGTGACACAGAGAAAAATAACATTTATTGTAAGTTTGCCAATTTACCACATTGTGCCAGCCAATTTGCATTAGGTAATCCTCACTAGAACCATAGTCAGACACGTGTTATCGTCCCACTTTACAGATGAAAAACTGAGCTAAGGCTCTTCAAGGTAAAGAGATTGCCTACGGTTTCATGGCTAGGACCTAAGAGAACTGCAATTCACACTCACTCCTGACACCATGGCTCATTCTTTTCCTTTTTAAAGTTCTTTCTCTCCAACTGTGTGACCCACTCACACACACACACACACACACAGATTTGTCAGCTCAAACTGTGCAGTATAATCAAAGAGAGTAGAACGTCATAAGGTCATAAAGTCATAAAGTTTGGACTGGGCCACTCCTCCAGATTCCCCCAGACTGGTAAAACTCTTGTTCTGACATGGGGGAAATGAAGAATGTCAGCCTTGGTTCCTGCTGGTCTGCTGCTGGACATGCAGTTTGGGAGCATTACATTATTATGTATCCATGTATGTCAGCACAGACTTTTTATATGAAAAATTAGTAGCTGCTGATCTGATCAAAAGAGCTGGAAATCTATAAAATTCCCATCTCTGGGCCATGCAGATCAAATGTGGGTTAGGGGCATGTGTAATGGAGGGGTTGACTGCTGAGTCAGCTTAACTCAGGGTTCCTCAGCCACGACACTATTGACATTTTGAACCAGATCATTCTCTCTGTGTGGGGAGTAGAGGAGAGAAGATGGAACTCTCTTCTAGTTGGGGATGGTTAGCAGCATCCCTGGTTTCCACCCACTAGATGCCAATAATACCCTTACCACCAGTTGTCCTCTCCACGCAGTTGTGACCCAAAAACATGTCTTCAGAAATTGCCATTTGTCCCCTCAGGGTCAAAATTGTTCAGTAAGCTTAGAACTACTAAGTGTTAGGGGGTGGTGATAGTATGTGCGATCTGTGTGTGATTTTTCTCAGGGTCGACAGGTCTGTTGTGAACTGGCTTCATTCTTCCATACACCATCAGGGCTCCTGTGCTCATGGCCCTGTGGCAGTGACCTACACAGCCCATAAAGAATCCATCTTCCTGTTGGTACCCCCGCTCCAGTTGTGGATGGTTTCCTTATTCACCAGCCCCTACTTCAACATGCATAGAGAATGACACTAGAGAGGAAAGAACAGGGAAAATGCGTCAAGCTAAGAATTAACAAGATTTTAACAAGACCCTGCCATCTGAGTGGAGATGAAACATCTAAACAAAGATATTAAACAAAAACACATGGAAAGTTCCCAAGCAGTTTAGTATTAACATCAAACCCATGGGGTGCCTGGGTGGTTCAGTGGTTAAGGTGGTTAAGCCTCTGCCTTCAGCTCAGGTCATGATCCCAGAGTCCTGGGATCCAGCCCCACATCGGGCTCCCTGCTCATCAGGGAGCCTGCTTCCCCCTCTCTCTCTGCCTGCCTACTTGTGATCTCTCTCTCTCTCTGTCAAATAAATAAATGAAATCTTTAAAAACAAACAACAAGCAAACAAACTAGAGCAAAGTTGAACACCCATTGGCTTCAGCACCCTATGAATTGTCCAACCCTGGAAAAATGCAGGCAATAGCATCCGGGGAAATAGCCCAGCGCCACAGCATCTTGGCAACAGGTTTCCCTGCGGTGAGTCTCCCAGCTCTACAACAGTGGAAACACCCAGGGATGTAAATAGCATGAAAAAAGGCCATTTGCACCACTATTAAGATTTGTGGCACTACTTCATCCCCACCCACGCCCACCGCCCCCCGTCTGCCCCCACCAAAGCATCGTTGCATTTTTTGTTGTTCTGTTTAAACACTGGATAAAAGTGTAAGCACCATGATTTGAGGCCTAGTTGTCCTACTTGTGTTTGTTCTTCTCCTTGTAGTTACCTGGCTCCTCCATTACAGCTCTGTCTTCCCCTGACCTCCCTGTCCAAAGACCAGTCCCTTTAGCTTCAAAGTGAAGGTAACAACACTGCAGCCTGGAGAGCTGGCAGGGGTGGAATGAGGGAGCAAAGTCCCATGCCTGACATCACACACACTTGCCACAGGCCATCAGAAGTTGAGGGCCACAGTGAGAATGGGCTGTTGCAGGCCACTGTGGGGACACACACCAGGGGACCTGCTCAGCACTCCGCAGTCACACAGGCAGCTGGCAGGCTGGCTGCAGAGCAGGGTAGGGGAGCTGCAGGTAGAAGCAGACAGCTACTCCCTCCCAAACTGATCCCCTTTTGCGGGGTTCCAGTCCAGGACCAGCAGCCCTGCAGCACAGAACTTTCTGTACATTCCACAGTAACCAAAAGGCCTTTTGTTCCCAACAGGAAGAACAAACGACAAAGGCACTGGCTCCTGCAGGGGCCATCACTTTATTCTTCCTCTTTTCAGCTGGGGCCACAAAAGGTCCAAGGTCACATATTCTCTTCGGGGCCTACAGCCCTCTTCTCTTCTCTTCAGGGCCCACAGCCCATTCCCATGAAGAACACTGGGCAACATCAGAGAAAGACCTGTTTACAAGAAGTCTGTCCTGGGGTCCCTTCAAACACAGCTCTTTCTGGCCCATCAAGTTCTGGGTTTGAACTCCAGATGGACCACCTAAGGGCCATTACATGGAAGAACTATTTCTCACTGACTGGAGAGGTAGACCTCTCCGCTGGCCATTTTCTCCTTCCTCTCTTTCCTTTTTCTCCTGTAATTGCCATAATAAGAGACTGGAGGTTTGAAGGGTTTTAAAATGTGTTTGTTAAAGGGAAAATCTTTTCTTATCAAGTGAATTTATTAGGTATCGTTTTCTTGCACCCTGTGAATGGAATCCCCCCAGTCCATTTCCCCTGCGGATCTGGCTGTGAGAATGCTCCGTACTGAGTTTGGTGAGCCACTTATTCATCCCAGGCATACCTGCTTCCCCCAACAAGTATCTGCCTGGGTGTTTATTTATGAATTGTGTCTTGTCACATCCCGAGTTTAAACATCATAAGCAATCTTGATACTCTGCAAAACTTTGACCTGGAAGAGTTGGGAAATCTGACCATTATTTCCGGCTCTGCCTGTCAGATCTACTTTGAGCAAGACATCCCCTCTCGGGGCCTTGATTTCCTCATTTGTGAAAATGACACTGAGCTGTCTGTGTCTCCCAAGCTTGCCTACCACACCATCAACAGGCACCCTGGTTAACTGCACATAACCCCAGACCCCTTGCCTGGATGGCAGGGGAGGCTGGCATCTGTATCTTTAAACCGCAGGATCCACTGGATTCTTAGCTTCCAGCAAGTTTGGAAAACACTAATACCAGATGGTTGCTAAGGTCTTGTTCTGCACTATGCTCTATAATTTACACAGATAATTTTTTAGAAAGAAGATGCAATAGGATGATGACTTTGAAATTCTGTGTTTTGTATTTACTGAATGCAGTTTATTACCATCCTCGGTTTTCATTTATAAACACATGAGGGGCACCTTTTGCATTTCCCTTTGCAGAATAAAAACCCAAGTGCTGGGTCCTCATGCGGTTGGATTTTCACAAGGCTCATGCCCTCCCTGCTCCTGCCCATGGAGACTGTGCTTCTTCAGGAGCTCAACAGATGTTTCCCCAGACACATGTGTGATTCCCTACCTCACCACATACCCTCGGGTGCTTACTCAAGTATCACTTCTCTGTGAGGCCTTCCATGGGGCTAAGATCACAGCTCCCTCTTCACTTCTATCCTCCTTCCCCACTTCATTTTTCTCCTTAGCACACATCACTGTGTAACCCACTGAATTTTCAGTCATTTATCTTGCTTGTCATATGTCTTCCCCACTAGAAAACAAGCTCCTTAAGGGCAGAGATTTTTGTCTGTTTTGTTCCCTGCTACAGCTTCAGCACCCGGGCTGGGACATAGTAGTTGCTCAATCAATATTTTGGGACTCAATGAATGAAATGCTTACTGGATGAATGAATAAATGCATAAATGAATGAGCAAACGAACGATCTTCCAGAAAACATCCAGATGTTTGACCCCAAGGAACAGCCCAAGGCTGCTCTACACCCATGCCAGGCTCCAGGCTTCCTGCAACTGTGTTCCCAGCCTCTTGCTCATGTGCACACTTGTCACATCGGATTCCAATGGACTTTACCCAGTCCAGCCTTGCTCCTGTGGGATTGGCCACAGGGCACACAAATCCCCACGGGCCCCTGTCGTCCCCTGCTCCCAGCTTACTCCTTGATGTCCTTTGACACGGTCCCTTTTTTCCTCTCCTTTTCCACTAGACCCTGCTCACTTTTGCTCCAGGCTGGGCTTTTCCACCTCCCAGCCACACTCCTGAATCTTTCTATAAAAACAAAATGTTCTCATTAAAAAGAGAGGAGGGGCACCTGGGTGGCTCAGTGGGTTAAGCCTCTGCCTTCAGCTCAGGTCATGATCCCAGGGTCCTGGGATCGAGTCCCTCATCGGGCTCTCTGCTCAGCGGGGAGCCTGCTTCCTCCTCTCTCTCTGCCTGTGTCTCTGCCTACTTGTGATCTCTCTCTGCCAAATAAATAAATAAAATCTTTAAAAAAAAAAAAAAGAGTATAGGTAGATCTTGAAGAAGAAAAAAAAAGAGGGGAAATGGCAGATGCCAGAATCCATCTCCCACCCAGAGAAATGAAACAGAGTCACAGGACTAAAGCAGGGGACTTTAACTGAGGTTTCTTGTGTTCTGACCCGGAGAAACTGGTTCAGGCACTTATGGCTCTTCTATCATAATTAATCTCCATGGTGTCCAATATTGAGGATCAGCAGGACCACACTGCCTTCGAAGGCACTAGGAGAGAATTCATCCTTGCCTTTGCTGGCTTTAGGTGGTGCCAGGCATTCCTGGCTTGTGGCTACATCCCTCCAGTTTCTGCCTGTGTCCTCACACAGCCTGCCTTCTGTACCTGCCTTGTCATCTTCTTTCCTGTCTGTCACAAGGACACTTGTCATTGGATTTAGGGCCCATCAGAATAATCCAGGATTATCTCACCTTGAGATGTTAAAATTATTACATCTGCAAAGACCCTTTTTCCAAATAAAGTCACATTCACAAGGTCTGGGGTGAGGACATGGACATATCTTTTGGGGGGTTGCCATTCAACCCACTCTGGTAGCCTTGGTAATTGTGTGTGTGTGTGTGTGTGTGTGTGTGTGTGTGTGTGTGTGTGTTCATTTACTTACTTAAATGTTATTGTTCAGCTTTCATATTTGGAGAGCTGTTCCTGAAATCTGATTCTCTTGCACTCTTTGCAAGTAAATTTCTTCTTTTTTTTTTTTAAAGCTTCCCAGCTTTCCTTTGACAAACTACGATGTAGGTTTGCCCCATTATTCCCCTTGATTTACAGATGAGGAAACTGAGGCCCAGAGATGTAGAATGACATGGGAATTACATGAATTCTCACAGGCAGTCTACTCCAAAAGCCCTCCCCCCATAACTTTGCCACTCAAGAGGTAACTCACAATAACCCTTTGATGTGTGTAAACTTCCAGTCCTCTTCCATTGCATGTATATTCATTTTATTTTTGTGGAGTAAGAGTCGTCCTGCTTCCATTTCACTACATATCGTTCAGCCCAGCAGGCTTTAGTGGCTGCCATCACTCTTCATGTGAATGTCCATCACTCAGTGTTATCAGTCCAGCACAGGTGCATGTGCAGCCTTTTTATGTGCAGAGTGCTGCTGTGTTAGGGAAGAGAGATGAAGAAGCCAGGTCTCTCTCTTTCAAGACCTTGCTAGCTAGTGTGTGCTGCTCAGCCCTGGGTGCAGGCTGGAATCATCTAAGGAACGTTATTTTTTAAGGTTTATTTATTTATTTGAGGGCAGGATAGCAGGAGGGGGAGAGGGAGAGAGAATCTCCAGCAGATTCCACACTGAACTTGGAGCCTGAGGTGGGGCTTGATCCCTAGGATCATGACCTGAACCAAATGCAGACACTTAGACACCTGAGCCACTTCAGTCTTATATAATACCAAGTGCTCATTACATCATGTGCCCTCCTTAATGTCCATCACCCAGTTACTCCATCCCCCTATCCTCTTCCCTACCAGCAACCCTGTTTGATTCTTGTGATTAAGAGTCTCATGGTTTGTCTCCCTCTCTGATTTCATCTTGTTTTATTTTTAACTCTCTTCCCCTATGAGCCTCTGTTTGTTTCCTACATTCAACATGAGTGAGATCATATGATAATCATCTTTCTCTGATTGACTTATTTCACTTAGCGTAATACCCTCTAGTTCCATCCATGTCATTGCAAATGGCAAGATTTCATTTTTTGATGGCTGATATATATATACATATATATGTATATATATATATCACATCTTCTTTATCCATTCATCTATCAGTGGACATCTGGGCTCTTTCCATAGTTTGGCTATTGTGGACACTGCTGCTATAAACATTGGGGTGCAGGTGCCCCTTTAGATCACTACATTTGTATCTTCAGGGTAAATCCCTAGTAGTGCAATTGCTGTGTTATAGCATAGCTCTATTTTCAAATTTTTGAGGAGCCTCCGTACTGTTTTCCAGAGTGACTGCACCAGCTTGCAGTCCCACCAGCAGTGTAAGAGGATTCCCCTTTCTCTGCATCCTCACCAACATCTGTTGTTTCCTGATTTATTAATTTTAGCCATTCTGACTGGTGTGAGGTGGTATCCCACTGTGGTTTTGATTTGTATTTCCCTGATGCCAAGTGATGTGGAGCATTTTTCATGTGTCTATTGGCCATTTGGATGTTTTCTTTGGAGAAGTGTCTGTTCCTGTCTTCTGCCCATTTCTTTTTTTTTTAATTTTTTTTTATTTCATTTCTTTTCAGCATAACAGAATTCATAGTTTTACAACACACTCAGTGCTCCATGCAGTGCGTGCCCTCCATAATACCCACCACCTGGCTCCCCCAACCTCCCACCCCCTGCCCCGTCAAAACCCTCAGGTTGTTTTTCAGAGTCCATAGTCTCTCATGGTTCATCTCCCCCCCAATCTCCCTCAACTCCCTTCTCCTCTCCATCTCCCCATGTCCTCCGTGTTATTTGTTATGCTCCACAAATAAGTGAAACCATATGATAATTGACTCTCTCTGCTTGACTTATTTCACT
>PISX010019842.1:0-37187 GCA_004024625.1 Mellivora capensis
TTCCACAGTTTGGCGACCGTGGCCATTGCTGCTATAAACATTGGGGTACAGATGGCCCTTCTTTTCACCACATCTGTATCTTTGGGGTAAATACCCAGTAGTGCAATTGCAGGGTCATAGGGAAGCTCTATTTTTAATTTCTTGAGGAATCTCCACACTGTTCTCCAAAGTGGCTGCACCAACTTGCATTCCCACCAACGGTGTAAAAGGGTTCCCCTTGCTCCACATCCTCTCCAACACACGTTGTTTCCTGTCTTGCTGATTTTGGCCATTCTAACTGGTGTGAGGTGGTATCTCAATGTGGTTTTAATTTGAAACTCCCTGATGGCTAGTGATGATGAACATTTTTTCATGTGTCTGTTAGCCATTTGTATGTCTTCATTGGAGAAGTGTCTCTTTATAATTTCTGCCCATTTTTTGATATGATTATGTTTTGTGTGTGTTGAGTTTGAGAAGTTCTTTATAGATCCTGGATATCAGCCTTTTGTCTGTACTGTCATTTGCAAATATCTTCTCCCATTCCCTGGGTTGCCTCTTTGTTTTGTTGACTGTTTCCTTTGTTGTGCAGAAACTTTTGATCTTGATGAAGTCCCAAAAGTTCATTTTCGCTTTTGTTTCCTTTGCCTTTGGAGACATATCTTGAAAGAAGTTGCTGTGGCTGACATGGAAGAGGTTACTGCCTATGTTCTACTCTAGGATTCTGATGGATTCCTGTCTCACATTGAGGTCCTTTATCCATTTCGAGTTTATCTTTGTGTATGGTGTAAGAGAATGGTCGAGTTTCATTCTTCTACATATAGCTGTCCAATTTTCCCAGTACCATTTATTGAAGAGACTGTCTTTTTTCCATTGTATATTTTTTCCTGCTTTGTTGAAGATTATTTGACCATAGAGTTGAGGGTCCATATCTGGGCTCTGTTCTCTGTTCCACTGGTCTATGTGTCTGTTTTTGAGCCAGTACTATGCTGTCTTGGTGATCACAGCTTTGTAGTAAAGCTTGAAATCAGGTAACGTGATGCTGCCAGTTTTATTTTTGTCTTTCAATATTTCCTTAGCAATTCGGGGTCTCTTCTGATTCCATACAAATTTTAGGATTATTTGCTCCAGCTCTTTGAAAAATTCCGGTGGAATTTTGATCGGAATGGCATTAAAAGAATAGATTGCTCTAGGTAGTATAGACATTTTAACAATGTTTATTCTTCCAATCCAAGAGCATGGAATGGTCTTCCATCTTTTTGTGTCTTCAGTTTCTTTCATGAGTGTTCTGTAGTTCCTCGAGTACAGGTCCTTTACCTCTTTGGTTAAGTTTATTCCCAGGTATCTTATGGTTATTGGTGCTATAGTAAATGGAATTGATTCTCTAATTTCCCTTTCTATATTTTCATTGTTAGTGTATAAGAAAGCCACTGATTTCTGTACATTGACTTTGTATCCTGCCACGTTACTGAATTGCTATATGAGTCATACTGAACTTTCTCTACATGTCAGTCCTTGTTGTGGTCTCTGGCTGTAGAGCAGGGAGGTAAACATTGCAGTCCTGGTCCTCACTGAGTTTTAATTTTGGCTGGGGAAACAGACACTGAAACATGTAGAAAAGACCCCATGTTCGATGATAGTGAGAGCAAGGAATACAACACAGCAGAGAAGGAATACAGGGAAATGGAGGTAACGGTGGGTTTTTAAGAAAGGACTTAAGTGGAGGCTTAATTTTGAAACTGGCAGTTGGGCAAAGACTCAGAGAGGCTGAGAGAGAGATATGGGGAACACAGAATTCTTGCTCCAAAGGTACTTGGATTGTCCCTTGGGAACAGGATAGTCCCTTCGCTAGAATCTGGCCTGGGAGGAATGAATACCATTCTCTGTGGGGACGTGGCTCACCATTAGAAAATTCAGTTTATCTTGGGAAGAAGAAACGTGGAAAAAGGTTTTTGAGACTCACTCCTAGTCTACAGAATAAAGCAAATTTACTGACATTTTCTGATGAAGAACCAAAGCTTTAGCCAGTATTTGAACCAGTGACTCCTGGGACTGGCAAGATCATTAAGTCAGATTGAAATCTCCCTAAGCCAGGTGCTTAATCCCTTAAATCCAGTCTTTAGTTTGCTAAGCTACCTTTCTGTGCCTGCTTAGGGAAATGATGTATGTCTGTTCCCAAAGGTTTTCTCAAAGTCAAAGCCAGATGGAAGTCAGGTGCCACTGCAACCCTATAAATAAGGGGATGGATTGTTTGGCTCCACAGGAATTTGATTGTGACAAAGGCATGGGGGATGGAGTTGCCTGGGTTTCCATTTGGTTTATATCATTGTTAGTTTCATACTATAATGGAGAGCTGTGATAGTCATTGGATATAGAGCAGGGGGAAAAAGAAAAACCAAGGATAATTCTAGTTTTGGTCTTTGGAAATCATTCTTCAACCAGCATGTGCCCTCCACCCCCCACCCCCCACCATGACTCTAGGCTTTGAAAATTTTTTTATTTTTCAACTGATGTGTGGCATGTATGTGCTGGGATGGTAGTATAGATTGAGGTCACGAGTTCCAACACTTTTGGGGGAGCCTACAGTTAGCATAGGTAAATGAAGCAGTCAGATAAAAGAAAATAACTGCATAACTGCTCAATTACAAAGTGTGCTTCGTTTGAAGCCCAGTGGGAGCCTAATAAAATGCTCTCTTCCTTCTGCAATGCCTGCTAGCCGATTTCAGATGGGGTGGTGGGGTCTGCGTTCAACTCCTAACACGAATTCTCGTTAATGGTGTGACCTCGAGCTTTCTTAAGACTTTCTTTCTCTGTGAGGTGGGCACACGTCTTCCCTCAGAGTGTAGCTGGGCAGACTCATTGAAGCAATACTTGTGAAGTCCTTCCATGGATGGAAATAAAATGTGAGTTTAAGGAATCACTGCCTCATGTTGTTGAGTGTGTTTCACTAAGAGGTCACTTGGAAGATCATAGTTATTGGAGTTTCTGACTTTTCACTTCGGGGTACTGAGTACCCCTAGTGTTTGTCTGTGTCCCCGTTGAGGGGGCCACATCTAATTGATCTTGTCCTTCTTTCTCACTAAAGACCAAAAATATATTGGCAATTCAGTATTTATTCCTTTAATAAATGATGAAATACTCTTGTTAAATCCTCCAGTAAAAGCAAAATGATTTACTAATGAAGACTCAATTGTCAGGGATAGAAACACAACTTAAATTGTGTTCTCATTTAAGAGGGGGATCTGTAGGCACATTGTTAAAGAAAAAAAATCATGTTTGTGACACTTGATGGAGGTGATAAGGAAGACACGATTCAAGGGTTGCCACTGGGGTGGAGGGACCATGGCAGTGGGGACCTGCCGAGGGAGAGATTGGACTGGGCTCCAAAGACAGTGTGGGTTTATATTTGATAACCAAGGAAAGCTTATAGCCAAGGAGCGGGTAGCCATTGTGGGGATGAGAGGATGGAAATTGCTAAGAGGAGCATTAGGGGTAAATGGGGATTCCGGCTCTTCCGACCAGGCAGGATCCCTGCTGACAGCAGGCTGGAGTGATCAGGCATCACCTGGGCAGAAAGAGGACCTGATTAGAAGAATGGGAGATTCTGGATAAACTGACTTAGAAGGATTCTTGCCGAAATTGGAAAATTCAGCGAGGAACATGGGAGCCCCAAAGTCAGGTCTTGTTGGCAAAAGCTCAGAAGAGCCTCAGTAAAGTTGGTCATGGAGGGCATCTTTGTTGACTAATACTTTAAAAATCCAGATCCAGTTCTATTCTGGAGCTCACTTCATTTCATCTCTGTTGAATTTCCCTCCCTCTCTGCATAATTTCTTCTCTGTCCTATCCTTCCTCCTTGCTCTGGGTAATTTCTTATCAAGTGGGTTTACTCTTTGTGCCTATAGGATGGTTGTCCTGTCCCCAAGACTTGTGCTTTTTGCTTGTTCTGTATTCTTTTATGTGATGGTCACTCTGGTGCAGCCACAAGAGGGACATGGGAGAGGCTTGGGAAGTCTAAATGTATTATACTCCCAGATCCTATAGACGGGGTCACCACATGCCTTGCTGGTCACAGGGGAAACACCAGGTTTTGGTCAGGTTTCAGAAGACCAGAGGGAGGGGAAAGCCAGGGCTAAAGCTCATCATGGGATTTCTGCAGGAAAGGCAAGGCCGGGCAAAGTCAACAGTTTAGAATCGGTTAATTTTGATGTTTTGCTGAGCTTTGGGCTACAAGATGGTCCCTAGTTGCTTGGCATCTGGCCCTGGATGATTAAAGCAGAACAATACTGCCTCCTGGGGTACCCAGGCCAGATAGAGGAGGTCTGGTTCTGGATTAGTTTGCATGCCAGACTGGCCCTTTGGTGTCTCTAAGGATTGGCTCTGCGAGGGGCTGGCTCTCTCTAGCCAGAAAGGCTTTTTTCAGATGTCAAAAGTGGGGAGAAAAAAACCCCAGAACATCCTAATATACAGAAGAATTTAAAATATGTAAACATATATGCTTCCTGTTTTCCTATTTGGAGCTCAGTACATCTTTGTGGGAGAAGAGAAGGACGAGTAAGTAGGGAGGCCTGTCAGAAGAGAGAGAGGATCATGGGCTCCTGGTAAATTCTCTAGCAGGTCCACAATGCACTGGATACGTACTTTCATGTAAAACTGCCCACAGTTCACGTTATGCCCTCAAACAACTGCAAAAAAGCATATTTCGTTTTAATTTTTGAAAGACTTGGGATACAGATAGAACTTTTTCATAAGGACTTCACTGGTACCCTTGTAGGAAAAATACTGTTAACTGTGGTCTAAAAAATGTTAACCTTTTATTTAAAGATTGCTTGTCATGTTGGTATTGCCGGGTTATCTTTACCTCTCTATTGGCTTTAGTCCGAAGGCCCGATTTCTGTTTAGATTGTACCATTTCAGATGAGGTAACATCTGGAAACATGTCTGCTTTAGGGGAAGGGAAGAAGTTCTCTCCCTCAGCTTCAAAGACCCTAAGAGCTTGTTTCCAAATAGTCAGTCTCTATCAACTCCAATTCATTTCTTACCCGTCTGCAGAGACTTGCCCAAAATACCCTTTGGTGAAGAGTAATGCAACTCAAATGACATCTAATCAGACTCTTCTCATAATTGATCTGATTATTTTCGGGGACTTTTCTTAATCTTTAAGGATGCTTTCTCTGTCTGTTTGGATTAAATATGAGAAATGGAAATACTAGCTCTTAGATAACAGTAGATTAAAAATCAGAAATTAGATAAAATGCAAATGATGGTTCTTTTTTAATTTGTTTCTTTGAAAAAAGAAGATTTTTATCAATGCACAAACAAATAAAACTTGCATATGTAATTAAACACATTATGTAAAACTAGCCTATCTTTCCAAATTATTTCCTCTTAATGAATTGCAAACGTGTGTATTTGCTTAGGGTATTTGGCCTAAAAAGTTTAAAATAAGAATTATACAGTTTTTTGTTCTGTTTTGTTTTTGTTTTTTTAAAGTTCAAGTGAATATTCTCACAGCACACATTGGAAAGAGGCAGAAGGTTGGTTGAGATTTGTGCTTTGTTCTATTAATTATTCCTTTTATCTAGAAAGTGGTGGACATTTTGACCTTTCCTTATTTTCTAAGTGATATTCATGCTAGCGTTTTTCTTTTGAATTGTTCTTTTTTCCGCCTCTGTGATATTGGAGAGGAGAGGAGAGAGTCCAAGACTGCTCGAGGCAGTAGCTGTAATAGGGTGTAGGGGAGGAAAATGATTTTCCCTCTACCCTTCTAGGTTCTTGGCTGAAGCTCCCCCTCACCTCCAATAAAAGACAGATTAGTAGGAGAAAAACAAACAAAAGTTTAGTAACATAGATGCCTCCTGAATATACAGGAGAGTCCTAGGGAAACGGACTCCCCTGTGGTGGCCCAGCTTACCACCTCAGAGACTTTCTCCAGCTAAAGAAAGACAAAGTCGATGGTGGAGGGAGTAGGCCAGGTGTGGGAGGTGACCAGGAAAAGCACAGTCAACAAGGGTGTGGCTGTTATGCACATTTTAGGTGTCTCCTCCATCAGATAAGAGTTTCTAGGCATTTAGTGTCATTCTCTTCTAGGTACTGAGAAGGAGATACCCTTACAGTTGGAGATTTCCCTTATACATGTCAATGTCTCTTACAAAGGATAACTTCTACTTGGTTTTCACAGCTTCTCCTGTGTCTGCAGTTCCCTAAAACTAATCAGCCTAAAATAATCCTTATGCCGGAGAGGCATATTTTGGGGTGACAAATTCTATTCCCCTTCAAGGGACATATCCTTTTTTGTAGGTAAATGGGAAATTCATTTTTGGGTACTTGGGGCTCATTATCTTGTACTTCTCTTCCATGCTTGATCACATCAGGAAGGAGAGAGTTCTGGCCTTACTTAAAGAGAGGAAAGAAGGTAGTTGGCAGACAGACAGACAGACAGACATACAAACACACAGGTGATGCCCGTGGAAGAGCCAGGGGGCTGTCCTGCTTCAGAGGCTGACAGCCTGCACCCCTTGCAAGCCCTCCAGTGCCTCCCTCCCTTCTCTCATTTTGGAGGACGGTCTTTCTTCCTTCATCTTGTGTCTGTCCAGTAACAACCAGATTAGAGTCCTCGCTGGCTGTGCTCTGGCATATGACTTCAGCACAAAGGAATCACTCTGTCATCCGTGAATAGGGATGACATGGGTGCCCCACATCCCGGACGGATGCAGGAAAACAAGTACTGAGTGCGGCTAGCACATGGCTTTCTGCCGGGAGAAATTATTGTTCGATATATATTGATTTCGATATATGTCCATCTCTTGCACCTCTCCTCATGGCACATATCACACCCTCCTATATCTGTTCCCTCATGTTTAGCATGATTATGGAATTTTAATGATTTAGAGCTGCAGGGGGCTAATGTTACAAAAGGATAATAATAATCTTTAAAGTGTCTTATCTTCAAAGAGATGTAGAGTAAAAGGCAGACAACTTTTGAGTCTGCATTCCTTATTATCTGGATCGTCCCTTCATAGCTTCAGATGGCCATACATTGGTAATGACTTCCCTGTTTTATCTTTTGTTATTTCTGTCCCTCAACTAATAGATTTCAGATTTCTCCCCATGCCCTCTATTTCCTCCTGTTAGAATTCAGCCCTAATTCTGTGCAAAGTTTAGAAACTGTAGAATCTCAAGGTGCAGTTGTGAACTCATAAAATAAGAGCTGAATGTGGTCCTGGATAGGTCCCTGTGCCCCTTCTTTTGTTACGGAAGGAAACTGGACCTTGGGAAGACAGGATGGGATCAAACAGGGACATATTGAGGCCTGGTTTGAACCAGGCAGCAGGCTCTGCCTAATCCCATGATTTGGTTGATACTAAATTGATTGATATAATCTCCCACGGTTCTTGTTGCCTCCATTGCCTCCATATATTCTGTTATTTCTGGACCCTCACGAGCCATAGCAACCAGGGTTATGAGCTCTGGGGCTAATTACCTGAAAAGACACAGTTTTATTGATTTTTATATGTCTTATTTCTCATAACCAGTCTCTCTCTGTGAGTAAATGCTATTTTTAAATTTTTTATTTTAATTATTTTAACTATTTTTTGAATCCTCCATAGAACCTGGCAACTTTTTAGGAGCCTATTAGGGATTCGATAAAGACCTGTTGATTGACAGCTGGTGATATCACAGCTTTGAGGTCTAGAAGGGATCATGCAGATGGAGCTTGATGAGATTCCTGCAGCTCCATCCCCATTTACACACAAAGTTTAGGTCTCTAAAGATCGAAGATCTTTTGAAATAGTGTAATTTTCACTTTGCCTTTGAGGGCCTTCGTGGCCGAGCTGTTACCTGTGTAAGGATCTAGATTCAGGATGTGTAACAGAAGGGAGCAAGGGAGTTCGACTTTTGTTTCAACCTTGTATTTATTGTGTGTTTGATTATGTATTTATTTATAGGCTAAAGGTTGGTTCCAAAATTCACCACTTTAAGGGAGACATTAATGTCTGGTCTTCTTCATTCTGGTAATTTCCCAGGGATATTAAATTTGAAACAGTGTCTCTGAAGGCGCAGGTATCTATCTAAGCTCCTTGAAAGAGATGGCAGGGCCGTGGTAGAGAGGGCACAGTCTCTATTGTGAAGCCCGACTCTGTGTAATGAAAAATCAAATTTAAATATAAAAAAAATTAATTCAGCTGCAGCAGAAGACGGAAGTCGCTACTCAGCTGTGGTGTGCTGCTAATGTATAGTGATAAGGTTTGGTGATGAGAAATATTCTCTAGCCTAACTGGGTGATTCTTTTGTTGCTAAATAGAGACTTTGGAGAAGCACACTTGTGGAACCATTCTGAATACAAAATGCATCTGTTCTGATCCTGTCTAAATAAACAGTTTGGGTGCATGACTAGTGTTGTCCCAATCAGCTTTGTTTATGTAGCTGAGCCATCTGATGACAGGCACTGACTCAGAAATTGAATTTTACAGCTCTCATCTCATACTTTGCCACATGGCATTGACAAAGATCGGGGACTTTTTTCCCATAAGGAGAATACCTCAGCTGGGTTAAGCCATTATAATAAATATAGCAATTTGAGATGAATGAGAAAATCAGAGTTAATGAGGCTTGCAATCGTATGGAGAAAATGCAATTGCTCATGTGATAGGAAAAACACACAAATACACACACACACACGCACACATACACACTCTTTTAACCCCGCTTACCTCTACTTTCTGGATTCATCATCAAAAGATAAAATGAAGCTCTACACCCAGTGATATTCAATGCTCATGGGCCTGTTGTTTAAAGTTTTAATTTGCTTCTAAGAAGTAGCTAAAGTTGTAATTCTCTTGCCAACACAATTTGCTAAGTTTATTTTTTTAATGTTATCTGTACAAGTGACTTAATACGTCCTTTCAGTGAAGAAACTCAACACATTGTTTTGGTATCATCATTAAGTGCTCATCTTCAGAAAAGCCCCCCTTGTAAATGTCTACATAAATGTCCACATGCCATTTACAGACTGGAATCCAAGTCATAGTGGCTGGTTCAACAATGCAAAATAATAATGGATTGGTTTCACATATAGGACTGCCAAGATACTGGTTTGATTTAAATTTTCAGTAAGTTGACTTGTTGACATCATGTAGAATTTTAATAGTGGTATGTGCTAACTGACTCCATGTGCTAACAGAACCATTTCTGGGTCTGTTCTTGGTTACTTCAGCACTATGGAGGGCCCCCTCAGTTACTACACTGTCATTGTTCGGGTGTTTTACCAGCATCTGAAAAGGGCCAGTGGCTCTGATTATACATAAAATATGCCTATGAAGGGAATGACTTCATTGTCAACTTGATTGATGGTTTCATCTGCCATTTTGAAGTAGGTTATCCAGTAACATTTTTCAAAAGCACAGATTTATTATTTTTAATAGATATTGCCTTAGCTCGCACACTATTTTGATGTGGTATTTAGACTCAACTGACCAGGGCTCAGTTTTCCCTAATCATTGTGGCAAAGAATCTAACCTGCACTGTTTGGGCAACTGGGGAAGGTATGTTACCATTTTAACAGTTTACTTGGAATACCAGTAAGCCTATATAGGTCAGTGAGTGAAGGGAAGGATGGGGAGAGAATAGGAGAGATAAATGAACTATGTCTTTTAAAATCTTTTAAACTAGTTAATTATACTGGAAGATTAGAATTTTGAGATTAGAGAACTCTTTAATATCCTGTATTACAGGGTTAGGATGGGTAAATCAAAACCAAAATAATGAAACTCAAGAATTAAAATCAAAGCAACCTGACAAGTTGAGTATCCATTTCTCCATCTTTACCTCTAAGAAGAAAGACTAGGGTTTTGTGTCTAAAGTTCTACTGAGGGGAGATTATGCAGAATGGTCCTTAAGGGGTTGGGGGAGAAGAGGGAAGAGGATGTTTATTTGTTTGTTTGATTTTGGCATGAGAGGGGGAGGTGAGTAATAGAATGATGGAATCAAGGTGTCTTGGAAAAATTCCCTATGACTGGAGTCAGAGGAAGGTCAGAGGGATTTGACTGTTCTTTTGTGTTAAGAGGTCCCCTACCCAATGTTGTGTTGCTAAATGTTTAACCAGTGACTCCTTGAAAAACCATGTATGCAAATATATGAATAAATGAGATTATTATAAATATATATTTATACAGCACATGATAGAATAATGATAAGAAACTTTACTGTATCCTTTATTGTAAACTCCATATAGGCAGTTGGTTCTTACAGAATATTAGCTTTCGCTGATCTCCTATCTTCAGCCAACTTATGGTTGTAATTGATCAAGAAGTGTTTTGACTAATCTTTTCAAGGAGGATGGAAGGGAAGTGAAAAACTGAATACATAATGTATATATATATGTATAATAAATAATTAATTTATTCATCAGGGCTGGGAGAAACTTCTTTGCTGAATTGGGTAAGGGTTTTGAAAACTGAAAGGACAATTCCTCAATTTGGGGCTGTATGTGTGTGTCATGTGTTCCTCAGAGTGTAATGACTATAGCCATGGCACACTTTTAAGTTTAATCTACATTGCCTACATGTCCTCTCTTTATCACTTTCTTAAGGCTAGAAATCCACAAGACAATGAGTCAAGACATGATTTGTAGTGTTGGCTAATTTTCATGGTGTAAATTTTCTTACTATGTCCGACTTCAGGAACTGAATGGGGGAGTCAGGAAGACATGGGCAGTTGCTCAGCAGCATACAACATTCGCATCATGTGGATAAAACAGACACAACTGACCTCAGCATACATTGTAAAATGAAGTAAAATATTAATAGATGATCATCTTTGCATATTCACCACCATTGTTTGTAGCATAGCTAATTGTCACTTTATATTATTTATTTTTAAATAATGTTTAACAGCCAGCTTACAGAATACCTGAAAAATTACCAGTTAGCTCTTGCAAACCTGTTCTAGCCTGCTCTGGTACACTGATGCCCAGATCCCTGTTGGGGAGTCCCCCAAGGACTCAGAAGGACCTCACTCGGGAATGGCTGAGTGGTATTTTCTGATTTAGGCCATGTCCCTCTCCCCCGCCCCCCCTCCCCCGCCATGATTTTAACTATTTATTTGACAGAGAGAGACAGTGAGAGAAGGAACACCAGCAGGGGGAGTGGAAGAGGGAGAAGCAGGCTTCCTGCTGAGCCGGGAACTGATGCAGGGCTAGATCCCAGGACCCTGGGATCATGACCTGAGTCGAAGGCAGACGCTTAATGACTGATCACCCCAGCTGTCTCTAGGCAATGTCTCTTGTACCAGTGCTTAGCTCTCAAGCAGCAGAGCTGCCTGCTACTACAGATAACAGTACTTGGACAAATGAGCATAAAAAGGGGTCAGTAGGGTCAGTGAAAATAAAAGATCTTCCCTAAGTTTCAGTCTGGGCTGTAGGTAGCCTGTCTCCCACCCTGAATAATCACAGAGCTTCTTTGTTGGTGACGGAACCCCAGGAACAACCAAGAGGGAAGAAAGGCTCCCAGGACTGCTGTGATCTAAATCTATCCCAGCCTAAACAGGGGACGCTTGGACTCAGGCTGGATTCCATTTAGGAAGAGAAAAATAATGTGACCTCTCTTCCACCAGTTATAATAGAGTAGAATTCGTGCCCACTATACCCACCACAATGTTTTTGGATGAGGACAGCCATCGAATACAAAAGCATGCTCTGAGTAAAGGAGTAAGCACATCCCAAGACTTCAAATAAATCAGTCTAGGTTTCAGGCTCCTCTAATCTAACTCTGAATGATTTCAGCTAAGTTGGCTATAAAAAGATTTCACTGGGAGTTGTAATGTTGTTTATATGCCCTGCATATACCTGCCAGCAGATAAAGAGCAAACCCTGTAAGCTACATCGGAATGTAATTGATTAGGAGAGTCACACACAGAGGCAAGGGAGAAGTGCAAAGGATGCTGGTCATTGCTACTTTTTAATAGAGTTTGGTTCTCAAACTAGGAAGGTAGTCTGAGCCACATGGAAGTATTTCTATCCTCTTGAATGTTTTAAATATTCCAGTTACAAATGTCACCATTTTTCTTAAAAGAGTCTCAGCTATCACAGTATATCAGCCCTTTAAATATCACTGTTTGTAGACAATATTCAGATAACAGAGTGTCACAAAAATTTCCAAGGCTCTTGGGACTCTGCTATTTTTTGAGTGGGGGGAGGAGCAGAGTGAGTGGGACAGTTGAGGGGTCTCGATCTCACAACCCTGGGACCATGACCTGAGCTGAAATCAAGATGTTTAACTGACTAAGGGATGTAAGATGTTTAACTGACTGAGCCACCCAGGTGCTCCAGGACTCTGCTATTTCTACTGAAAGTTCACACTGTTGGAGACAGGGTACTTCTTCATTTGCTTTTAAATGGCTCACCATTCTTTTAACACAGACTTTAAAATTCAGAGCCAATTTTATAAAAAACCAGAAGAGCATAAAGACTCTGGAAGATCATAATGAAATGCTAAAACAAGTTGAAAGTTCAATTGAAATGGTTGTTTATTGCCAAATGTCCCCAATTATTTTAAAATATCACAACTGGCTAATTTGTTTTAACACTCAAGATTTTTTTTAAAATTATTTATTCAAATCAGGTTGTACTTGTAACTAAAGTGAATTCAGGCATATATAAGCTACCTGAATGCTAACTATCCAGTTGTGCCCAATCTAGATGTAGGATGTTTTATAGTTTATTATGTTTAGTAGTTTATCATGATGTTGACATACAGTCAAATCCTCATCTAGACATTGCAATATAATATCAAGACCTAGAGGGCTTCTTATCATATCTGAAGACTTTTTTTTACATAAACTCGTATTTGCGAACAATTCCGGGTTTGCGGAAAAATTACGAAGTGCATACAGAGGGTCCATATGTTCTTTACCAGCTTCCCCTAACGGTACCGTCTTACTTAGCTTTGTAACATTGTTAAAGAGGAGAGATAAATTTTGATATATTGCTGCTAACTAAATCTTAGTCTTTAGTTGGATGTCACTGACCTTTCCACTTTATCTGTTCCTGGATCTAATCCAGGATTCCACACTGCATTTATGCATCATATGTCTTTAGTCTTTTCTGGTCTGTGTAGTTTTTCAGATTTTCCTTGTTTTTCATGAGCTTGAGAGTTTTGAGCAGTATTGGTCAGATTTTGAAGACTGTCTTCCCATGTGTATTTCTCTCATGTTTCTCACATGTTGTGTGACCAGGATTATGATGTTTTTGGGGTGAGCTCCATAGATGCTCCGTGTCCTTGTGATATCGTATCAGAGGTTCGTGGGACCAACGTGAACTCTCAGTGGTACTGTCAACCGTGATCACTTGTTTAGGGTGGTACCTGCTAGGGTTTTCAGATGTGACGTTTCTGTTTTTCACTTTCCATATTCTGTTGTTTGGGAGTGAGTCACTGAGTCTAGTCTACACCAGAAGTGCTGCTGGTGGTGGTGGTGGTTGAATTAAGCTTAGTCTCTTGGAGAGGGAGTATCTACACACATTGTTTGGAATTCTTCTCTAAGGGAGATTTGTCTCTTTTCCTTTTGGAGAAGTTTAAAAAATAAGATTTCATAAAATCATCTATGAACTGGTTAAAAGTAAGTCAGTCCACACTTCATATTTAAACTTTTTATAATTGAAATGTACCAATTCAGTTTAGAAGTAACAGAGATGATAAAAATAATAATAATGGAGTAGAGAGGATTGCTTCCAGATTCTCTTTGTGAGGGGCCTCATGAAACAAACTCTCTGATCTGTTCATTCTTCAGCCTCCAAACTATTTTGAAGCCTGTAAATGTTTTGAAGTCAGTAAATGTTTATTCATTTATAAATCATATGTATGCATTGCTGATCTAATATATTATGCACATTGGGAAATGTGTAAAAAGAATTTAAAGAATGTGCTAGAAGTCTACATATAAATAGAACAATAATTGTTAATATTTGAATATGTAGTACGTTGGCAGCATTTTCCTGAGTGTTCTTTAATAAATTTGATAGAAGGGGCTCCTGGGTGGCTCAGTGGGTCAACCATTTGCCTTCGGCTCAGGTCATGATCTCTGGGTCCTGGGATCCAGCCCCGACATCATCGGGCTCCCTGCTCAGAGGGGAGTCTGCTTCTCCCTCTGTCCCTCCTCTTCCTCTCCCCATGTTCCCTCTTTCTCTTTCTTTCTCTCTCTCACTCACTCATAAATAAATGAAATCTTGAAAGAAAAAAAAAAAAAACCTTGATAGTAGAGAAAGCCTATGAAGTCAGAACTATTATTACTCACTTTTCACATGAGGAAATTGACACAAGAAACATTAAGTGCTTTGCCAGAAGTTCCGGAACTAAAGTGATCTAGGTAGGAGGGCTCCCAGGCAGCCTGTGTGGGAGCCTGCGCTCTTTATACTGAACTTTGCAAGATCTTGCATTTCTTTTACTTCCTCATTTGACGGGGGCCATTTCTGCTCTGGGTTGTGTGCAGCCTAAGGCTGAGGCCATCACCTTCCAGGGTGTGTCCAAGGCATAATTCAGGACCTGGGCTGGTTTACTTCTGTGCCGGGTGCTGATTTCACCCATCCTTGTCTGTGTCGCAAGTCTCTTGGGGAAGGCGGTTTACTTTTTTCTTTTTTTGTGTGTGCCCTTGATGGGGAGAGAGTCACAGAAAATTTTGCTTTGCTTTTTTACCTCCTGGAATACCTCTATCTTGCTGCCGCCTTGTGTCTCTAACATGAGCCTGTGGGAGGGATGCCTTGTTCATTCATTAGCGCCTCCTGTGGGGCAGTGACCACCAGTTGGTTTTACACTGCCTGCTGGGAGGAGGGAAGGAATTGCATTACTGCAGTGGCAGGGGGAAAAAAAAACCTATCTCGGTTTGGGATGCCAACATGAAAATGACTTCAGGGGAACTCAGTGCTTTGGAGGTTCTTTCTATATCCTGCCTTTAAAAATCTCCCAGGCAACAGTTACTTGAATTATTACCGTTGAATCACTTCATGGCCAATATTCTATGGGTCACATAGACTCATAGTATTTTTTTCTTATTAAAAAAATGAATGTTGCTTTTTTTTTTTTTAATAGAAGACAAACAGAGGGGAACCTGGGTGGCTCAGTTGGTTAAGCATCTGCCTTCAGCTCAGGTCATGATCTGGGGGTCCTGGGATTGAGCCCCTGCTCAGGAGGGAGTCTGCTTCTCCTTCTCCCTCTGCCTCTCTCCCAACTCATGCTCTCTCTGTCTCTCTCTGAAATGGATAAATAAAATCTTAAAACAAACAAACATAACTTATCGGAGAATACTGAAACATATAGAAAACATAAAAAAGATGTTAAAGAATACTTGTAAATTTCTCCCCCTCAAAGATAATTCTTTTAAAAAAAAAATATATATATATATTTTATTCATTTATTTGACAGAGAGAGACCACAAGTAGGCAGAGAGGCAGGCAGAGAGACAGAGAGGAGGAAGCAGGCTCCCTGACGAGCAGAGAGCCCAATGTGGGACTCGATCCCAGGACCCTGAGATCATGACCTGAGCCGAAGGCAGAGGCTTAACCCACTGAGCCACCCAGGCGCCCCAAAGATAATTCTTATTATCAGTTGGATGCATTTCTTTTCAGCCTAATTTCTAAATGAGGGAAATATGCATACATCTATGTACAAATCTGTGTGTATGTTTACATGTATTTTCTAATTTGTAATAAAGTAGATTGTATTTTCTTTTAGAAAATAATTTGTCAGAACTCTTTTATGTTAGTTGACTTTTTAACCTGCTTTTTTTAAAGTTATGATAATAACATCTCCTTTCAGTTTTGGTCAAATATTATCAATTTTCATTTGTTTTATTTTTATTGGAATTATAATAAGTTGTCTGCAATTATGGCCCTGATTTCCTCTTTAATGTAAGCAGTTACTAGAGAAAAAAAGGTTGTTGGGTTTTTAGATTTAATCTTTTACGTGTTTAAAAAATAAACTTTATATTTTAGCATAATTTTAGGCTTATAGAAAGGTTGTGAAGACATCAGTGTTCCTACACACTCCATACCTAGTTTCCCCATTATTTATGTTAGGATGGTGTATCTGCATAATTAATGAAACAATATTGATAGAGATCTAATTAAAGTCTCTAGTTGTTCAGATTTCCTAATTTTACTTACTGTACCTTTTCTGTTCCAGGATCCCACATTAGATTAAGTCATGTTTTTCTAGGTTTTTTTCTTAGCTTGATAGTTTCTCATACTTTCCTTGTTTTTAATGACTTTGAAAATTTTGAGGAATATTGATCAGATATTTTGAAGAATATTTCTCAGCTGAAGTTTTAATTTTTAATATTGATTGTTTGGTTTTTTACAATTAGACTGGGCTGATGAGTTATTGGGAGGGAGAGTACAGAGATAAAGTCCCATTTTCATCCCATCATATCAAGGGTACATACTATGCATATGGGTTACGGTCTGTTGGTGTTGACCTTGACCACCTGGTCGAAGTAGTTTTTGTCAGATTTCTCCCTATTAAAATGACCCCCCCCCCACATACATTTTATACTGTACTCTTTGTTCTTGTTTTTTTAATTGTGACTTTTTTTTTTTAAGATTATTTACATATTTGAGGGAGAAAGAGAGAGAGAATGGGAGCAGGAGCAGGGGGAGAGACACGGGGAGAAACAGACTCCCCATCCGTCAGGGAGCATGACTCAGGCTCGATCCCAGGACCCTGGGACCACGACCCAAACCGAAGGTACATGTTTAACCTATGGAGCCACCCGGGAGCCCTGTACCGTACTTTATGGAAGGGAGTCACTCTATACAGCCCAGTGTTTAAATAGTGGGGACTTATGCTCCAGCTCGTTAAAAGCAGTTAACCTCTACATCATTAAGGAGATTTACCTCTTATCCTCTACTTACTTAATTATCATTTATTTATATCAATGTGGACTTAGGTATATTTATCTTGTATTATGGGTTATAATCCAGTGCTACTTTATTTTCTCCCTCAAATTTCCAACTTCGGTTGTTGCGATCCTTTTCACCTTTCTCTTTTGTCCCTTGACCTTTCTCTTTCCTCCCTTGGACATATCTCCATTACCGTGGTTTTGCGGGTTTGTTTGTTAGCTCTTCCTTACTTTCTGGTCCTGCGAGATGCTCCAAGCTCGCCTTGTGCCGTCACTGCCCCAGTCCTAGCATCAGCCATTTCTCCAAGTAACCCCAGTCCCTTTGATTGGAGAATGGTGTTAGAAAACGAGGTATCGGTGCTAGGTGTGCTTCACACTCACTGCTATTGAGGCATCCCTGCTGGGGGCTCTCTCCGCAAGGAAGTCCCTGGATAGAGACACGAACCCAGGTGTATGTATGTTGTTAAAAGATAAACGGAGGCCTGTCAACCATGTTAAGAGTTTATCTGAGCAAGAATCCGTTTGAATCAGGCAGCACCAAACTGGAAGCGATGCAGAGCTCTTCACCGACAGGTGCCAGGGAGAGAGGTTTATAGAAAAAAGGCAGAAGCACAGTAAGGCGGTCATCGATTGGCTGGACGTAAAGTAGGTGCCTGTTTGTGATCGCCTGTCCTTAGTGTTTTAATTCTTCAATCTTGAGGCATTTATAGGCTTAGATTTTGGTTTGCATATATAGACCACCACATCTGAGCCACATCAGTCTAATGGCCTCCTTGTTTAGTCAATTGAATAACATATATATGTGTGTGTGTGTGTGTGTGTGTGTGTGTGTGTGTGTGTGTGTGTATCGCATTAAGCTAAGCATGTGTTCCCAGTGATGTCTCAGATTCTTAGCTATCAGCGCATGGATCAGTGTCGCCTCTTTCTTTGTGTATCTGTATCCACTCCCACAGAGAGAAACCAGGCTTCCACCACCCACCGTGCAGTTACTTAATTGCTCAGTTCCAGGATCCATGGGCAGTGGTTTCAGAACCGCTAGCTTGTATCCGCGTGGGAAACACCTTTATCACCTAGAGTGGAGTGCTTGCAGACTGTCCCTTCTGCCTGGCATCTTACAGAACCCCTGATCAACAAAGTGACTGACCGAGACTCGCAGCTTGCTCCCACCCACTTCAGTAATACGCATTTGTAATACGGTCAGATTCTCCTTTTCACATTCTGCTTTCTGTCCTCTCACCCTTGATCTCCTAAGTGATTTTTTTGTTTTAACTGCATACGCTAAGCTTCGCTGTTTGTATACAAAGTTCTGTGGGGTTTGAAAAACCTGTAAAGTGTCCACCGTTCCAGCGGTATGGAGAATAGTTCCATTGTCCCCAAATATGCCCCTTGTGTCTCACCTATTCAATGCTCCTTCCCCCCGGTTCCTGGAAACCACTGATATTTTTATTATAACGGTAGTTTTGCCTTTTCTAGAATGTCACATAAGTGGAATTACACAGTATATAGTCTTTCCAGATCGGCTTCTTTGACATAGAAATACATATATTTAAGGTTCATCTGTGTTTCTGCATGGTTCGACAACTCATTCCCTGTTATCACTTAATAGTGCCCCATAGTTTAGATATAACATGTTTATCCGTTCACTTACTGAAGGATGCCTTTGTTTCTTCTCTCTCTTTTTCTTTTTTGCATGATTATGCATGAAGTTGCTAGTCAGCATTTGTTTGCACATTTTTGGGGAGGACACTTGTTTTCAAGTCATTTGGGAACACAGTTGGCACATCATATAATAAGACTGTTTCGTTTTGTGAGAAAGTGCCAAGCTATCTTCCAGAGTGGCTGTGCCCTTTTGCATTTTGACCAACAGCGAATAAGAGTTCCGGTCCCCCCATATCTCTGCCAGCGCTGAGATTGTCAGGTGACGGTGTGATCACGTATTGATAGCGGATATGCTTTAAAAAAAAGAATTACGATTTTCTTTGTCCTTTTTTATTTCTTTAAACATTTAAACAGTTCTTTTTCTTAACATCTTAGTTTTATTTTTTTTCAGTGTTCCAAGATTTATTGTTCATGCACCACACCCAGCGCTCCATGCCATACGTGCCCTCCTTAATACCCACCACCAGGCTCACTCATCCCCTGCCCCCCTTCCCTCCAAAACCCTCAGTTTGTTTCTCAGAGTCCACAGTCTCTCATGGTTTGTCTGTAGACTGCACTTGTAACTCTTAAAATGACATTATTAATTATATTATTTAAATTATCAAAGTCTTGTTAATGTTTTATCTGCTTTCTTATCTGTCACTCAGAGCTTCTGGCTATTTCTTTCAGACTATTTCTCCTGTATTCCAAAATTCTTCCTATTTATTTTGATGATGATTTTACATCAAAATTTCATGAAAATATTATTGTATCGTTTTCTATCTGGGTTTATCATTGTTACCCCATATTGATTTTTTGGGTTTTTTCCTTTCTAATGCTAATTTGCTTTGGAAGAGAAATGAGTCCATTTTGAACAAAAGAAAGAACCCTATTTCCCAGCATTCCTTGCACTTTGGGATGGCCCTATGGTAAGTATCAGGCTAAAAGACATAGGCCCAGATCAGCTAGGAGTTTTAGACATTTCTTTCCTAATACAGGCACAGTGTCTCCATCCTTATCACTTTTTCTTTCTTCATACTCTGCGTGCACATGGGAAGCCAGAGAAGGAATGGCTATCCATTGCAAACGCAGATTTCTTTCATTTCCAGGAAGTTGTTTCTCTTTTTCCTGTTTTGGAATTTTATCTTCTGCATGCTCTTTTTTACTGCCTTTTGCCATTGCAAGTGTGTGGGAGAGGGAGGGAGGGAGAAGGGAGGGGAGAGTGTGGGAGGGGAGGAGAGGAAGCAGAGGAAGAGAGGGAGGAAGGATTTGTTGGGTTTGCCTCATGTTTTTGATCTTTCGCTTTACATTTCATTTCATTTTAAATTCCCCCTAAGCTCTGCGAGGATTTCACAAGCTTGCCTCCTCTTCACGGATTTCTTTGTTTGTCATTTCTAATCTACTTGTTTGTAAATAGGAAGTCAGCATCCCAAGCAATTTGTGTTTTAGAGTTGATATCACAGTAAAATGTGAACCTTAAGAGAGCAACCTCAGGGAATCAGGATACTGTGTTCCGATCTCAGCTCAGCTCCTAGTTCTTTTATCTTGAGCTAAATACCTAGCTTGTTTTCTCACTTGTCAAATGGGTATAAAATGGTACCTCTTAATGGAGTTTGGGGCATTAAGGGAGAAACTGCATACAGGGTCCCTAGAGATGTGCCTGCCATGTATCAAATCCTAAATACAGATTTTTGTCCCACATTATAATTCTGTAATTAACAATTTATTGTTTTGTCTAGTGGCAGTTGGAAGGAGAAGAGAATCATAAAGCTTAATACTTCCCAAAGAAATAGTTCATTCCTTCTGACAATATCAAATACTAAATATTCCCACTGATTAAGAACATAGTTGTCCAGTACTTATCCATCTGTGTTCATAGCAGCACTATTTATAGTAGCAAAAGGCGGAAAGCACCCAAATGTCCATCAACAGCTGGATGGATAAACTAAATGTGGTGTATACATCATGGGGATATCATTCAGTCTTATAAAGGAGTGAAATTTTGATACATGCTACAACCCGGAGAACCTTTGAAAGTTCTATGCTAAGTGGAAGTAACCAGAAACAAAAGGACACATACTGTAGGACTGTACTTGTATCAGATACTCCGATATTCATAGAGATGAAAGATGAATGGTGGTTGTCAGGGGGCAGGGGAGGGTACAGTAATGCCCTACCCTCCTGGCAGTTTTATTTGGCTTGATGAGAAAATTCTGGAGGAACTGAATGCTGGTGATAGTTGCACAACAGTGTGAATGTATTGAATGCCACTGAGTAACCTTAAAAGGTTACCTTAAAAGGTTAAAATGTAACCTTAAAAATGGTTAAAATGGTAAATTTTACATCATGTATATTTTACTATAATAAAAAAATAAACCAAAAAACCTCCAAAGCATAGAGTGCTAGTCATCATTTGGATATTTCATTTCCCACATCTGACATTGAATTACCTGTATTTACTGTCTACGTTGAGTTCATCTATCGGGAAACTGACAATATGTCAAATGTATCTTGTGTTTGATTTCCTCATTGTTTCTCCTCTCTTCGGAGAGTTATTTGCCACATTTTAAACTAGATAATGAAGGTGTTAGGGATGCAGGGGCTAGTGGGTGGCTCTGAACTCTGAAGGAAACCCCTGCTCTCAAAACACATAAGGTATTCACAAATTCTCACTTGTAAAAGCTCACCGCAAAGGTTATTT
Organism: Mellivora capensis; assembly: GCA_004024625.1. Classification (NCBI taxonomy): domain Eukaryota; kingdom Metazoa; phylum Chordata; class Mammalia; order Carnivora; family Mustelidae; genus Mellivora; species Mellivora capensis. Next base: position 21,200 of record PISX010019842.1, read on the forward strand.
TCATTAGACACTGTGTTTGGCTTTCTTACTTATTTCTACAAGCAGGAATGTTGAGCACTGTGCGTTCTAATATACAAGTGTGGATCAAAGTAGGAAATTTTATCCTTAATTAGTATGAAATGAACTTAGCTTGGAACATCGTAAAGCTGACATGCTATATGTTCCGGGATTTAATCACATTTTCCCATGTCCGTAGATGCAGAAATCAGAAATATCACATTAACAGGATTCTGAAACTCAAGTCTACTGGGGTGGCAGTAAGATACCCTGCAAATAATGAACAAAAGGCAATGTTCATAAGAATCTTTCCTTAAGATTAGAAGTATGCAAGAGAGAGAAGGATAGTTATTCTCAGGTGTATGGTAATGACTGGAAAAATTAAAAGAAAAAACTCAATCTCATTTTTCTTTCAAAATATGTAACGTGAGGCTTTTCTGGGGGGGGGGGAAGATTTAGCCAAATTTACATTTTAACCATTAAAAATGGTTTCCTATAAATATTATTAAAGGAATGGAAAAGCATCCTATAAACTGGATGGGTCAAGTATTTTTCCAGAAAAGACTCTTTTTAACTTACTTGAATGATTTGCCAATTCAAGGTTGGGTGGTGAGAGTCAAATTTCTACTTATCTCACTGAGTTGATTCACCTGGCCAGTTTCTTGGGAATTATGCAATATCGAAGTTAAATTCATACCTTTATTAAAGAGTTTGAGTGATGGCAAAAAAATACTATGGTGGTACCATTTGCATGTGTGATAAAAAGTTAGTGATCTCACACTAATTCACAATCAGGCAGTGAGGATTTTTAATATATTGTACTTTACATTTCTTTCATTTGGGGGGTAAATCCTGACTTTATTTGGGTCCCTTAGATCTCTAAATTCAGTTTATCTGCATTATTCAAAAAGGCTAAAAGGTAAGATGCACAGAAATGTTTTCTCATTAGCAAACAGATTAGAATGTTTGAGAAAAGATGAAAGCAGAGTAAATTTTTCTATAAAATACCCTTTGGGTTTTTTGCTAAGGTAAAACCCTTTCTAGGTTCTTGTCAGGTGGAACATGCCTGCTGATCTGAAACTTTTCACTTCTAAATACTGTACATAAATTATGTGTTTGGGGAGTTTCCTAGCATTCATTTGATCCAGTCTTTGCATGTAAAATAGTTGCTTTTCATACTACCGATGGTTAAACATGCACTGCTAGGTACAAATAATCTTTGAATAACAGGCCTCATAGGGAATCATGGCTATAAAGCTGTAATTGATGAGAGGCTAGCTACTTTTTTTTTTTTTAAAGAGGACTTGGAAAAATCTTGGGCAGCAAAGTGCCATTCAAGTGTACAGAGCCACAGGCTGACTCATGAATGATTGATTCTCTGTGGTCTCCTTCCTTGTATAACTTTAAGTAAACAAAAGATGAGATGCGTTCGCAAGATCTAAAAGCTCCTTGCGTGCCACAAGAAGGAGGGCCATGGGTTTTTCTGCACTGAAGAGGGTGTTAGATTGATTAGCTGCCTTCTGTGGGCACCTTCCATCAGTCAACCCAATTTTAATAAGCAAATGGAAGCACTGTGTTGTAACACACACACACACACACACACACACACACACACACACGGAAAAGAAGAACACTGCCATGGGAATCCTAAATCTGGATTTCAGAGGCAGAATTGCATTGTTTCTAAGGGCTTAAAATCTAAAGCCAAACATCCCTATTTTGAAACTCATCTCCATTTCTTCCTGGGCTGTGTGATCCTAGGTAAGCTATTTCATATTTTGGAGCTCCCATGTCTTCAGTTGTAAAATGGAACCGATGATGAGTCTAGTACTCTACTGTAAAAAATTAATATGTCATAGGGTTTTAATGAGGAATAAGTGGGTTAATCTATTGAAACTCCTTAGGGTAATTTTATGACAGAGTAACTACTCGTTAGGTATTTTTATTAATGTGACAGTCATATCAATTATACATGACACTATATTCATTTACTTGTCTGGCTCTCAGTTCCTTCCAGAAACTGAGAAGCATGAGGCGGATCCCTGGATTTCAAACATATTTGGTGCATTTTTTTTAATCTTTTAAGATTTTATTATTTACTTGTCAGAGAGAGAGAGAGAAAGAGAGAGCAAGCAAGGGGAACAGCAGGCAGAGGGAGAAGCAGGTTCCCCACTGAGCAAGGGGCCTCGATCCCATGACCCTGGGATCATGACCTGAGTCATAGGCAGATGCTTAACTGACTAAGCCACCCAGATGCCCCACAAAGCCAGGATGTTTTAAAAGGCATAGGCTTAAATTTAAAGACATAGGCTTAAATTCCTATATTATGTGATCTTAGGTAAATTATATACTGTCTCTGAACCTCACCTTATGCATCTGTAAAATCCAAGCAGGAATGAAGAATGAGTCAGAGAATGAATGAGGTAGAAAAGGTAGAGTGTTTCACCCCACACCTGACAATAAGGGATCTGAGTTCAGTCAATGGAAGCTAAAAAAATACCTGATCACCACGACAAAGGAAGTAGTAAATTTGATAATCAGGCTGCTCTCAGAAGAGGGTGAGTTAATTTCAAGTGTGTTTCAGCTTGCATCTTGGCATAATCCCTCTGATAAAATGACCACAATATTTTGTGAAAGGTTTTCCTTCTTAGGGAATGCATTGTATTTTTCTTTAGGGTCCAGGAGTCTATTTGAGTTTTGGAACTGAAAGCTGAGATTTTTTTTTCCCCCCTCTATCTCCACTTTAGCCTCTGGGTTTGCACATCTTTTCTTTACACATCTCCTTGGGGGTGTGTCATGGGTCAGCACTGGACTAAATCATTGGTTTCTAAAACTCTAGTTTTTAGCTTAGGGATTGAGCCCCTCAGTTCAACAAGCCCCTCTGTTGATCCCCAAAGGTTTTACATATCTGGGGTGATAATTGAAGGAAGCTGGGACCAGGAAATTATTGCATAATACTCTTTCATGGGGAAAATTTTTCTTGAAAATCTTGAAAGTCCTGGTAGGTTGGTGATAAGACTAAGCCATTGTATTGCCTGTTTCTCATGTAAGTTTTTCTCTTTATGAGGATTATTAATTTCCCAACTTGCTTTCTTTTTAAAAATGATCTCAGCACTCAGTGATCACAGTTACAGAAATGCAGGGTGCATTCTTGTAGAAGTAATTAGATGAGAGGATGGTAAATGGAGAAGTGGATGAATAGTTAATCTAGTTTAGTGGGAAGGCAAGAACAAAGCTAAAAGCAAAATACCAGGATCCTAAAATTTCTTTGTGTTTTATATAGCATGCTGATTTTCTTCATACATAATTTGATTGCAATTGTGTAGCAATAAAAAAATGCAACCTAAGGTTTTCATGTGAGCTTTCATGGGTTTTCTCTTTAGAACATAAGCTCCTAGAGAACAGATATGATGTCTTATTTTTCTTTTCTATGCAAATTCAAGAAATTTGTAGTAAGCATTGCTTAAAAATGCATAGCCCTATTTACAGTACTGAATACTCATTAAATACATGAATAAAATAACAACAACAAACAAAACGAAATGTTTGAGAAATCTTGCCTACATGTGACCTTTTCAGTTTTGCAATTTTAATGTAAAGTGTTTTTCTGACCATTGATGCAAAGCTTGATGTAAACTAGCTACTGGTTAAGATTCCAGTGATTGTTTCATATAAAATCATAAAAATAAAAACTATTCTTATACTCATGCTTCAATTCTGTGAAAGCCCTTCCTACAAATTTCAAGTGTAAAGAGTTTAATTTCACGTTGCTTCTATGTTCTCAGTGCTGGCTTTCCTCACTCTTCACTGGTTTTTCTCATTGGTGTTCATAACATTGTCTCAGGCATTAAAGATAAAGTGTGTTTGTGATGAAAAAGTTTTCTTTAAGCCATCTGGAAGGAGTGTCCTCTATTTCTGCTTAACCAGAAAGTGAGGGTTGATTTTCTCAGCAGTGGTGAAGTGTTTACCTTGGTGATTTGAGCTGGAGACCCTCCTAGGGAATCATTTAGATATTGAGAGCAGGGCTTCCTGCATTTCTAAAGCTCAGTGTGGAAACCTAGATGGATTCAGCCAAGCTAATGAAAAGGTGGCATTTTTCTTTCTTTTTTTCCTTTCCTTTTTTCTTTTATTGGACACAGTTAACTTTTGTTGATGGCAGTATGAAACGTTGGAGTACTTACGTATAATAAATAGTTCATATAAATTATGCCATTCAATCTTTGCAACAACCATAAAAGGTAGATAATATTATTCCCATTTTATAAATTAGCAAGCCAATAACATTATTCCCATTTTATAAATTAGCAAACCAAAAGTCAGTTATTTTTCTAAGGACACACAGTATAAACACAGATCTGTCTGTTTGTGGGATTTATTCTTACGTATTACACAGATTTCAAAAAATATTTTTAAGAATGTTTCAAGACACTGAAGTCAATTTTTAAAGAGGGTACAATTTGTTGGTCCTCCTAAATGGACCTTTAGTAGTAAATAATTCATAGTATGTTTGACAAGTGTCATTGAATTCCCATTACCTAATATGATGTTAGGTTCTAGGATACAATGGTGGTGGGGGAGGGGGGGAGGAGACATTGTTTCTGTATTCACAGAAGTGATATAGTTTAGTGTGAACTTCTGTGAATACAGAAATTCCATAGTTGATAGCAGGGGTTGGCAAAGTATGGCCCACGAGTCAAATCTGGGCCATGACCTGTTTTTGTAAATAAAGTTTTATTAACACAGCCACACCCATTTGTTTACACATTGTCTGCAGTGGCTGTTGCACTACAGAATTTAGTAATTGCGATGGTGACTACATGACTTGCAAAGCCAGAACAGTCTGCTGACCTCTGATGTAATATTCTGGCCTCTCTTCTACACCAGTAGCCATACATTTAGGAATAGATAGAGCTTTCTGGAGGAAAAGACATCTGAGCCATCATACTGATAGGACTTCTCTAGAAGCAGCAGGGTGGGATGGAGTGAGAAGCAGAGGGGTAAGACTGTTTTAGGTTTTGAGAACCCCTTGTTGTAAGTCCTGGGGTGAGAAATGATGGCAGTTTAGAGGACTTGAAATATTCAGTGTGAATAGGGGTTAGTAACCAATTTCCCAGCTCAAGGATCTTGTGATTTTTAGTACCTTCTAAATATACGGGTGGGATTCTCTACCACCACTTACCTACAGATGTCCAGAGAAAGCCCCATTTTGGACTTCTAGGAATCCTGGGCTGTTGTCAGGGGAATACCCGTAGGGCGGTCATGCTGGTGTTGATTGAAGACAGGGTGAATGTGGTGCTGGCCTTGTGTCTCCAGCCTTAACCAGTAGCAGCATGAATTGGGCCAAGTCTGAGTGCCTGTGATGGGAAGGTCTTGCTCCAGAAGCTCCTGGGCATTCCAGCATAGCCTTTCAATGTAACTTATCACATCTTGAGTAGAGCTTGCTGCCTCCATTCCCCACCCTTGGGAAAACATTTCTGGGCTCCAATCCCAATCCTTTTACTCGGGTCTCATCCAACCAAATTTCTTGATTTTTTAATCAAGAGATTAAAAATCTCTTAAATTTTTATTGCCTCATTGCTCAACCTTAGTCTTTTTTCTTCTCTATGAGAGCTTAGTTGTCCATTAAAAGAAGAATTATTGAGACACAGTATATTATAGGGATAAATATGACTTCTGATGCCAGACTCTCCAAGTTCAAATCTAAAAGCTGTGTGATATTGACCAAGTCACTTAACCTCTGTGTTTCTCTAGGCTTAACTGTTGAGGATATACCTTACAGAGTTGTTTTGAGGCAAAACTGTGCTAATATACTTAGAAACTGGCTCATGGCAAGTGCTGTATTTGTGTGAATTCTCATATCATTGACTAAAAACCTAGTTCCCCTCTCCTGGAAGGCAGCAGCTCCTAAGTCCTCCAATACCCCTGAAGAGCCAGGGAGATTGTTGGGATTCTCTTTGGGGCTGTGTGTGTACGTGTATGTGTGCTTGTGGTGGGGATAGCGAGGAGTGTTCCGGGAAGGTGTAGACTGCCTCACTTTCTTTGAGACCAAAATTTAAGGGTGCTTCAAGATATACAGTAATCATGAGAAATGATAATTCAATACAATATTTAAGGAAATAAAAGAATTATGCAAAAAATTCCATGATCAACAGAATATCCAGATTTTACATCAAGCAGTGCTAGGTCAAACCGTTTTGTGGCTTTAGGCAAAAGGAAAATCAGGAATGCAAGTGGCGGGGTGTTCTGCCTTTCTACCAATGTAGCATGAAAGCAAAGAAAAGCAACACCACCAGGTGTCCAGAGAAGAGCATGTTGGATATCCATGCCTTGACTGTGCCTGGAATGAAGATCTGGAAGCAGCGAGTAGACAGAGACAAGGCCAAGAGGAGAATGCTGTTTGGTTAGGCTTGTTGAAGATCATAAGCTCCATCCCCTAAACCAAAGGAAACTTTGAGGGGCGTGTTCTGATCCTTGTGGTGCCTAAATCAGAGATGTTCAGAGGTTTAGGTTTGCAACCAAACTGGGTCAGAAACGTTTTAGTTCTTTGGAATCCAGAAGTCGTAAGCCGCTTTAACTGAAAGAAGACACCTGATGGTCAACATTGCTCTTCAACAGGGAAATGCCAATCAAAACCGTAATGAGATACCACCTCACACCTGTCACAAGGGCTATTCCCCCAAAGAAAAGAAATGACGAGTGTTGGCGAGGTTGTGGAGAAAAGGGGACCCTCATGCAGGTTGGTCGAAATGGAAAATGATGCAGCTACTGTAAAAAAACAGTATGGAGGTTCCTCAAAAAATTAGAAATAGGATATGATCCAGTAATTCCACTTCTGGATTTTTACCCGAAGAAAATAAATACATTCATTTGAAAAGATACATATATCCCCATGTTCATTGCAACATTATTTATAATAACCAAGATGTGGAAGCAACTTAAGTGCCCATCAGTAGATGAAAGGACAAAGAAGAGGTGAAGAGATTATATGTATCTCTCTGTCTATATCCATGAGAAAGAATGTTATCTAGTCATTTGTGGCAGCATGGATGGACCTAGAGAGTATTATGCTAGCTGAAATAAGTCAGAGAAAGACAAATACCGTATTATCTCAGTTATATGAGGACTCTAAATAACAGAACAAATGAACAAACAAAACAGAAAGAGACTCAAAGCAATCTGGTGGTTGCCAAAGGGGAGAGGAGTGGGGGATGGGCAGAATAGGGGAAGGGTATTGAAAGGTTCAAGTTTTCAGTTATGAGATAAATAAGATAGGGGGTGCAATGTACAGCGTGGGGAATATAGCTAATAATATTTTAACAACTTTGTGTGGTGATAGATGGTAGCTAGGTTTATCATGGTGATGACTTAATAATGTATATAAGTGTGGAATCACTGTGTTGTACATCTGAAACTAATATAATATTGTATGGCAACTACACTTCAGTAAAAAAAATTAATTCCAAACAATTGTCTTACAAATGAACTTTTTGTAATTCTTTTTTAAAAGAGAGGTTAATCTATATTTATTTTCTTGTGAAGGAAATCTGAGATCAGACATGTATAAATGTAATTCTGTTCAACATTAACTGGAAAGAAATGAAAGTTGATTCAACCGAGCTTTATTTCTGACACTTCTCTACTTTGCTAACTGCCAATTGTATGAGCACCCTTGCTTAAATACTTGTGAACAAAATTGAAAAAAGGCGATTAAAAGTATTTCTAGATGATGCTAAGTCAATCTACATTTTCAGGATGATATTTTTTGGCGAGAAGGGATCCATGATATGTGGTCGCTTTTTGTTGTAGTTTGAAATTACCTCATGGTAATTCTTTAAATTTTTCATTTAAAATGAAAGGTTAATAGTTACCCTGCACAGTTCCTGCAAAGTGAAAATGAGATTGGAAAGTTAAAATATAATTAATTTACTTTTCTATTATCCTTCCTGCTGGAGGAATATTCATGCATTCTGAACAGATAAGTTTTAAAAGAGGCACTAAATTGCAAGTGTTCACACTTGGATTCAGTTTAAAAGTTAAAAGCTTTCAGGCCAAATAAATTAGACAAGCACACAAGATGAGGCTCCATTTCAATATTAATGAGCATGCGTGGCACCTTTTACATTGTTTCCTTTGTAGTTTCAATATTAGAGTCAGAGATCTTGGAAGTTGCAAGGGATTATCTTCCTATTTAGTTTGCAAATGATTCACTGCCATTTGTAGCTGTCCAAATTTCAACTGTGGCCTTTCAAAATGAAGAGAGTCCCAGGTTCATTCTGTGCTGGAGACTTGACTCAGAAGAGTGACTCAGAAACTTTCTTGCTGTCTCCAGCTTGCTGATGGTGATGGGTCACTGGTGGTTCTCCGGTTGCAAGCAACAGAAACATTAGGCAAGAATATGGATAACTCCTTGGGTTGCAAAAGAAAAACAAACAAACAAAAAAAAATAAAAGAGTAGACTTGTGCAGAAAGACACAAACAAGTTAGTGATCACAGTGGTACCTGAAGACAGCCCTGGCAGGATCCGTGAGATAAAAAGGTGAGCGGTATATAGTGTGCCTGTGCTTTCTAATTCGTTTAAAGATTATATAGGTGACATTCATTGATGAAATGATAGTATATTTCTACTTGAAGTCTTCATAAATTCCTGATAATCTCCCTACTGTCTTGTCTTTTTTTTAAATTATATTTTTTTGGTATGTTCTATTAGTCACCATACAATACATCATTAATTTTTGATGCAGTGTTCCATGATTCATTGTTTGCGTTTAACACCCCGTGCTCCATGCAATACATGCCCTCGTAATACACATCACTCTCTTTTCTATACACTGTCTTTTCTAGATTTTTCTACAGTGTAAAAATTGTTGCATTCAAAACATGGAAGGAATTAAAGAAAAATGATTGGTTCATTTACTGATTCATTTATTCGTTCAGCAATAATAATTGATGACTTACTATAAGCCAAGTACCCTGCCTGAGAATACTTCATGAGTCAGAGTAGAGGTGGGCTAATGGGGGAATGCAGATGATAAGCGATGAACAGAAGACTATGTGCACTATAAAAAAACAAAAAACAAAAAACAAACCCCTAAAAACAAAAAAAACAGGAAACAAAACCAAAACAGGATGTAATAGCCTGAAAAGCAATGTAGGTAAAGAAGTAGTGCTAGTATAGGGAAGTCCAAGAAGGCATTGTTGAGGGATTGTCATTTGGGTTGAGTCCTAAGTGATATGAAGGCACTAAGTAGTCAAGTCAGGCAAAGATCTGGGAAGGGAACAAAGGAAACCACAAACACCAAGGCTGTGAAGCATGAATAAATATTGCTGGAGAGTTTTAGTAAGGAGATCACAGAGACTAGAGTGCAGTGAGAAATGGTAGGGAATGAAGGGTGGAAAGGAGGTGGTGGTCAGGAGAGAGCAGCAAGCATCCTTGGAGTCCTGCTCCCCCTCTCACCTGATCCTCTGTCCCATCTTGAACCCTCATACCTTAAACTAAAAGTAAGATCCAAGTCAAGACTGACCAAGTGGCTCACAGAGGAATTGAGGACAATTTAGGGAATCCTCCCAAGGATGTCCTTTCAACTCACAAGTAACTCTGTTGTGTCATTAAATTTAAAACCATGAGAGCTTTAATTTGAAGTCTGGGGATTAGTTCATCTGTTTCATTTGGAAAGGTAGTAAAGTATTTTATAATAACTTGAATGTTTTAAATTTACTGTGGCTTTGTCCTCTCAAATATCCTTGAATTTCTGTGATTGTTATTATAAACTGTAGCTAGTGTCAGTGGGAAATTAATTTTGAAGACTCAATTGATTTTTCAAGTTCTAATTAAATTTGTATACCTTCAGTAATTTACTAGGAGGCTGTAGCTATTGTTTTAAAGCTTTTAATTCTGTAGCATTGTTTGTACATATATATCAATTGAATATATATGGTGTGGATAGGACGTCATGACCCATTTTCTTTATCTTTCTTAAACATCATCTCACATACAAAAATTTGCCATTGGAATAGTAATGGGTTAAGACCTGCTGAGTACTTGTATCACCCCGGGTGAGTTTTGCCCATGAATAGGAGACTCAGAATAATAGCGGTTTAAACAAAACACAAGTTTTTGTCTCTCATGTAAGTCAAAAAGTAGTCAGTTAAAGGCTGGTGTCATACTTCTGCTTCTTGAATCCTCAGGGACCTAGGCCCAGGCCTTCATCATTTTTAGGGGGAGGCCCTGGTTTTCATGGTACAAAACTGTGGCTAGAGCTCCAGCCATTGCATCTATCTTTCACACAGCAGAAAAAGAGCAGAAAAGAGAAGGGACAAAGTATGAGTATCAGCTATCATTTAGGGAAAAATTCCCTGAAGTTTGTGTATGATACTTGCTCTGACATCCCATTTATCCATAACTTGCTCATCATGTGGTCAAAGCTATCTGCAAGGGAAGCATAAAAATGTGTTTTTTATGTGTTTTGTTTATTTTATTAAATATTTTAAATATTTAATAATTAATGTGACTATTCTGTCATCAAATTTGATAATTATATGTTAATGATATAATATTAATAATTAATATCAATACATAAATATTTATTTCATTTTATTAAAATGTAGTTTTATGGGCACCTGGGTGGCTTAGTCAGTTGAGCATCCAACTCTTGATTTCAGCTCAGGTCATGATCTCAGGTTTGTGAGATCGAGCTCCATGTCAGGGTCCATGCTGAACTTTGAGCCTGCTCGATAGTCTCTCTCTCCCTTGCCTTCTGCCCCTCCCTTGCTTGCATGCACTCTATCGCAAAATAAATAAATAAATAAAAATAAATAGATAAAAAATAAATTAGGTAAGTAAAGAACATTCCATGGAAAACTCAGGATTTTTCTTTTTTCCTGTAAGAATAAAAGAAATAGAATAAGAGACAGACTTAAATAATTAATAAGAAGAAATGGACCTTTGCAATCATGTTGTCATTTTTAGGGGTGGTTCTAACTCTATTGGCAATTTGAGAAGTCAATATTCTGCTCTATTTGATTTGAAACAGAATACATTTATGTATCCAGTAAATAGTTATGGTTTTACACAAGTTACTTAAATTGGGAATAGTAGTGATAGCAATTGTAGAAGCAGTGAAATTAGTACTCTAATGTTGTATATTTAATAAAAATATTTACCTTGGTGGTTACTTTGAAAGCTAAATGAATTAATGTTTGTTAGGGTATGATTTTGCTGTTAGAGTTAGAGTTAGAAACAACTGGCTGAGTTACCCAGGTGCCCCTACGTGGGCAAATGTTCAAAAGATCCAAGGTGCCTCCATCTCAGTAGTCTTTTGCCCAGAGACCTCTCCTGATGACCATTCATGGATGGCTCAGCAGGTCTTAAATGTCTGTTGCAGATCTGCTAGCAGAGCCCCTTTGGCTTTTCCATCTTGATTTTATACTGCATCACATAGTTCTCTTATTTCCTTCATTGAAAACATTTACATTGAACAAATATTTCTTGAGCTATGAGCAAGGTGTGCTCTGTGCTTAGGCGTCTGTAGCTGGTACACAACAAATTCTCTGCTTTCAAGGTGCTTACGGTCGAAGATGGAAAAGCAAATAGATACTCATCATGACGGTGCTCGGTTTGACAGTTCTGGCCAAGAAAGGTGATGGTAACAGGGATACAAGATTCCCAAAACCCAGGTGAAGAAATAAAGGGAGTAAATAAATTTCAGTGAATAAATACTTTATCTTTCAGACAGACTGCCGGTATATTGAATAATTTCATAGTGAGTGAGTGTGTGTGTGTGTGTGTGTGTGTGTGCTTTTTCTGATCTCTGTGTATCTGTTTCTATTTTTTTCTGGTGAATATCCCTATGTCCTAAAAGGAAAATATGTGAGGGGGAGCTTAGAAGGGATAGAGACAGATTTATAGGACATTTAAAACGTGAATCAGTGAAATGCCTATAAAAGGCAGAAATATTTAGAAAAGTGTAGCCGTGTAGTTATTTTTTCTCTTGAGCTGTAAGATCACTATAGATTACTTTATTTCTGTTTTATAATGCATAATGCAGTAGAGAGGCTTTAAATTATTGCTATATTAATTATCCATGGATGGTGGTATTTTGCATATAAATAAAAGTAGTTTTTACTGTTAATGTATGAAATAAAATCTTAGTTTCTGGTGTCATTGCAAAAAGGAAACATTAAAATAAGACGGAGTTAAAATGAATATATCAGTGGAGTTTGGAAAAGTGGGGATTTGGAGCTTAATAAATTGTAAGACAAGTGGACACTTAGGATTGGAACTTTTCGGAAAGAAGTATGAATAACATAGTTTCATTAGGAACAGAGCAGGGGTTGGCAAATTACTGTCCGGGGGGCACATAGGGCCAGCTGCCAGTTTTTATAAATAAAGTTTTAATGGAACACAGCCAAGCTCCTCATTTACATATTGCCTATGGTGGCTTTTGAACTACAATGGCAGAGTTGACTTGTTGCACCAGTGATTGTCTTGCACGAATGCCAAAAGGTTTACGTTTTGCCTCTTTGCAGAGAAATTTGCTGATCCCTGCCATTGTGTCACAAGCTTGCTCCAGCCCAAGGGTCTCCATTCCTTCTGTTCTGTGTGTGTGTCTGTTAACAACCTTCTCCCTGGTCTTCCGCCAGCTTACTGGCTCTTACTGTCATTCAGGTCCTAGCGTACCAGTCACCTCCTTAGGGCTCCTCAGGGAAAGGCTTCAGAAAACCCAATCTCATTTAGCTTCTGAGTTTGCTGTATCCCTACTACCCTTTCGTTCCCTTACGATGTTGCCCTGGTGTGTTTCACTCAGCACGTTTCATATCTGACATTATATTTGTTTGTTTGTTTGTTTGTTTTCCCCCCACTAGGATGTCATGTCTGTAAGAGTGGAGATCTTCTCTATCTACTTTATCACTGAGGTCTGGAGAGCCTTACTTGTCATCCTTGTTGGCTGTTGACAGAGAGCACTTGAATGGGAGCCCAGTCCCTGTGGCAGCCATCTTGGATATGCCTCCAAGGGCAGCAGCGTTGGTGGTCTGACCAGACTTGGCCTTGCCCTGGGGGTCACAGGAGAATGCACATGTTTGTGCTGATGGGGGTCATGGTGCAAGACTGAAATGCTTCTTAGGAAGTAGGTTTCTCAGTTACTCTCCTGAGATACTTGCTTTGAAGGTTTCTGGGTAACAAGGTATTTGTAGAGAATCCCACAGACTTAGACATGTCTCTTCCCTTTGTCACTTTGGGGGTGACCTTACCTCTCTCACACCTTTCTGGAGGTATGTTTGTGAGGGAATCTGAGCTTGTGTCATAAACTGAATGAAGCTGTGGCTTCGTCCTACTGTCTCACACTAACAAACTTGGAGAGCTTGGCTTTGTGCAACTCAGTTCATCTTGCTGATTAACTGACTGAAATTGTATCCATTTGCTTAATTTTATTGCCTTCCAAGGTATTTTTTCCAGACAATAGACACTATTAAATATTTAATTCAGTGACGAGAGTTCTGTTTATGGAATATTTATTAGATGCTTTTACTGAGGGTTTTTTATCTTCAGTTTTGCCAACTGATTAATCTTATGACAAAGAGCTTCAAATGGGCTGTACTTTATGTCATCATTCTTTTGAGAGAAGAAGCAAAACGTGACAATGTTCGTAAACTCGACTGTATAATTAGATGTGACCTAAGACACGCAGCTATGTTCTTCTTCTAACCTTTCATACTAATAATCTGACCTTCCTCACTGTCCTTGAAAAAAGTTGCTTTGTTTTCCTCATCACATGTCTAAGGGAAAATAAAGTGGCTTATGCATCCTTTTAATTAAAGATACTTGTAATATCTTGATGGATCATTGTGTGTATTTGTGAGTTCCACAGTATTTATTGAGCATTTTCTATGTGCTAAACTATGCTGGCGCTGGGGACAAAGCTATAGGCTCAGTCAGTCATGAGGAATATAGCTCATTCTATTATGAGGCTTTCCTTTAGAACTCATTTTCCAGTCCAAGACAAGCAAAGTAAAATGGAGATTTAAAAGCTATATAGAGAAAATTATAAGAAATATGTAACATTTGTGACATGAAAATCCACCCCCCCGCCCCCGAAACTAACTGACGTCCTAATCCCCTCTTGAATTATTTGAACAAAAATGCCTCATATGTTTAGGTAAGATATGTAAAGATGTAATAATATGTAATAATAAGCATACTTATTGTATGCTAGGTGTTTTGTGAACATCATTTCTGTATCTTCAGCATTGTTTCCATTTTCTGGATGGGCAAACAGAGTCATGAACAGGTAGATATTGGTTGACTGGGTCTGGCTCTTACTCTCGAGCTCTAATAACTTCTTCTCATCCCTTCCACCCCCCGCAACACTGCCTCTGGTATCTTCAAAGACAATGTAGTTTGCTTTTCAATATTTTAAGAAATACCCAAGTGTCAAAATGTGTTTTGATTTCGCCTCACACTGGTTTGTTTCCTAGTAGGAAGATACATGTGGATATAAATAGAGGGAAACGTCTGAACTAGGGTTTCTCAAAGCCAAGAACGCCAGTGTTCCACTGACCACGTTGGAACTGCTGGAATGATTCGTGTGGTGGCAACCAAAACAGTTACAACCTGTGTTCAAGCTGACGTCAAGGCACACTCATGCATGTGCATGCACGTGTACATCACGTCCTGGATTCACCCAGGATACTTCATTTCAGTGATTCTAGAGTAAAACATAGGAATATGTATTTTTAGTGAGATCAACAAATCCTTCCAATGGACCTATAGTTCTGAATATTTCATCAGTTCTATCCAACTCTATGCACGTGGGTTTTTGCCCCTCCAACTTTATTTTTATGGATTTAGCTTTTCCGTCCATCACTGAATTTCTTTCTTCAATCCCAGGGAGTGAGATGACTCCAATAGCTTTCTGTTTTGTGTGGTCAGATGGCTTCCTTTTAAATTTATTAAAAAAAATTATTTTCAGTCCTGCTTCCCATGAATTAGATATCTGCCTCTTATGCTCTACTAATTATAGCAGGAATTTCATTGTTTTGAAATTTTACCAGTGAATCAGATATAAAAGTCAACACTCACATGTCCACCAGGAATTCCTACAATTACATGCTAAAGTGAACCAGAATTGAATATCCATCTACTTTTGTAACAACACTAGTATATTTTTATGAGTTCATTTTGGAAAATTGAATTAGAACTGTTACAATTAATGGCATAGTGTAATGACAGGCAGTTATTACTCTGACTTCTACTGCCATACATTAGTCTGTTTTTGAACCTTATATAAACTGAATCATCGCTCTATACCTGATTGTACCGGGCTTCGTCTACTCATCACTATGTGAGAGTCATTGATCTTGTTGCATGGATCAGGGTTTTGCCTTATTTCTATGCGGTGTTCTGTTGTAAGAATATAACACACTTTGTCCGTTCTACTGTTTATGGTTGTATGGGCTCCTGGTTTTATGCTGTGATGAATATGGCTCTTAGAATATTCTTGTAAATATATTTTGGTAGACACAGATATTAATTTCCCCTTGGGTTTATACCTTGGAGTGGAATAGATGCTATGTTTGGCTGTAAAAATGGTATGGAATGCATTCCATATGGAGTAAAGAACATACTCCCACCAGTAATGCTTAAGAGTTCTAGTTGTTACACATTATTGCCAGCCCCTGGTATTATCAGTCTTCTACATTCTAGCAATTTTGGTGAACATGTAATTGTTTCTCATTATGGTTTTAATTTTCTTTTTCCTGATGCGGTTTCATCTTTGTAATGGCTGGGTGATACTCCAAGAAAGAATGCTCTGTATTTTATTGAACCAAACATCTACTGAAGGGCCATGAAACTATTTGATATGTTCCTCTTACAAACCATGTTTTCTCTATTTATGTACCATGATAAAGCCCAGAACTTGAAACACTGGTTCAAAAGTCACATTTACATTAAAACATTAATAGCTATAGTTCCCCAACGAAGTTGTCCCCATTT
>PISX010019843.1:0-37137 GCA_004024625.1 Mellivora capensis
ACCCTCAGGTTGTTTTTCAGAGTCCATAGTCTCTCATGGTTCATCTCCCCCCCAGTTTCCCTTAACTCCCTTTTCCTCTCCATCTCCCCATGTCCTCCGTGTTATTTGTTATGCTCCGCAAATAAGTGAAACCATATGATAATTGACTCTCCCTGCTTGACTTATTTCACTCGGCATAATCTCTTCCAGTCCCGTCCATGTTGCTACAAAAGTCTGGTATTCATCCTTTCTGATGGAGGCATAATACTCCATAGTGTATATGGACCACATCTTCCTTATCCATTCGTCCATGGAAGGGCATCTTGGTTCTTTCCACAGTTTGGCGACCGTGGCTATTGCTGCTATAAACATTGGGGTACAGACGGCCCTTCTTTTCACTACATCTGTATCTTTGGGGTAAATACCCAGAAGCGCAATTGCAGGGTCATAGTATATTCTTAATTAGATTGTATTGTCCTAAATGCTTTTACTACTAAGTTTTAAAGAAATTGACTGGCTTGATGTTTATCTGCTGCCCAGACTGTTAACTTCAATGGCTCAGGGCTTCTTCTGCTGTGGTCATTCATAGACCAGCATTCAAGCATTATCTGTTCAATTTTCCTTCGATACATACACTGCTATACTACCTTCATTTTTTATTGGCAATACTTCTCCAATTTATCTACGTCATTTGCATTCGATTTCAATCTCTGTATTCTGACCACCTCTTCACATCTACTTCTGTGCTTTTATTGCCAGATAAAACTTAATTAGGGCATTCTCCATCATGTCATTCATGTTTTAAGTCTTTATCCCATTGCCAATAATACATATCATACACATCACCCCATATACTGTTAGAGCTTTGTCATGATAAGATTAGGGAAGTATGGAAAAGGGAAAGGCATTGCTAAGAAAAGACACAGAGGACAGGAAAACATGAGATGAGGATGAAGAATAAAGAATCTTGATGTATTTCCTAGAGACAGGTAAATAACCTCCTGTACTGAGAGATACATTCAATTAAAAAAAGATACACTTAGAGGCACCTGGGTGGCTCAGTTGGCTGAGCCTCTGACTCACGATTTTTGGCTCAAGTCATAATCTCATGGTCATGATCTCAGGGCTGTGAGACTGAGTCCTGGTTTGGGCCCCACACTCAGTGGGAGATCTGCTTCTCTCCCTCTGGACTTCCCATTCCCCTCCCTCAAATAAATAAATATATAAATAAACAAACAAATAAATCTTTATATACACACATACACACACACATATATACATATTAGAAAAGATATACTTATGGCACAATGTTAGCATTGAGGCTACCTGGAGGAAATGCTTTTTAATATTCACACATATGCATCCAATTTCATATTGGATATTATATATTTCACAAAGATTTCAAATTCAGGTCAGATAAAACAGTATAGACACTTTCCTTACAGAATCTGTTCTTTATTCATGCCCTCATCTCTTCCCAGTTTAAGGGAGGGAGCATATCCGCACTATTTCGTTCATCCCATTGAGTTATAACTTAAAAACTTGGTTAAGAGACAGGTCATACTGTAGAATACAAAATAAGTTCATCTTTGGCTAACAAATATGCAAGAATCAGGCTTAAGTGACAATCAAATTCTATCCCTTCAATTCTCAATGTAATACTTAGGGAAAACGGTCTTTGATTCATTTGCCTTATGGTACATTTAATAATATATTTTTGTTGCTTCTTATATGCCATTGTTAGTGAAATTAAAAAGATATGGTCTAATCAATTACCAAGTTGATAAATATTTATGACTAAATCCCCTACTCTTTATTACTACCTATTTCCAATGTTATAATTTAAATTCTCCTCATCTTTCTCCCACTGTTCATAGGGTTTATTTTTTTTTAAGATTTTATTTATTTATTTGACAGAAAGAGAAAGATGGTGGGAGAGGGAACACACGCAGGGGGAGTGGGAGAGGGAGATGCAGACTCTCTGTGAAGCAGGGAGCCTACTGTGGGTCTCAATTACAGGACCCTGGGATCATGATCTGGGCTGAAGGCAGATGCTCAATGACTGAGTCACCCAGGCACCCCTGTTTGTAGTCTTTAAAGCTGGGTTCTACTCAGCTACCGGGTGTACCTAAAATAGAAAACTCTCCATCTTATATCAATAATACTCTATCCTAGAGTGAGCACTAATTCCTCAATCTGTAGTATAGAATTGACCTACCCTACTTCCTGCCTGTCCCTGTTTGCGCTTTGTTACCATCTGAAGACTCCATGCCCTACATACTCCTCTGCTGCCAACATCTATCTCAGTGGCTTTCTCATTTTAGTCACTGTGACTGAAATAGTCTTCTCCCCATGTAACTAACTCACTTGTATTCGTCTTTTACCAGTCAGCTCAAGGTGATTTCCTCCAGTAAGCCTTCCTTAGCTCCTGAATCCTGATTTTTCCTCTCCTGCACTCCCCACTTCCATCCCTTGCCATACTGGGTGAAATTAACATGCTTTCCCATTGTTACATTCACAGTGCACTGAATTACAATTAGTAATCTCCTTTTCTGTTTATCAACTCTTCTGAGTATCATGAGGAACCAGCTCAAAGTACAAAAGAACCAATCAAAAAGAGTTCACTAAAGGGTTGAAGCATGGTAGAGAGTCCATCTTCTAGGAAGATCAAACTGGAAGTAATGGGAAGAAGCAATGGAGAGGCAGCTAGGACGGAGGCAAGGAGGAAAGAAAGGTGTTGAGAGGACCATGTGAGAGAAGTTATAGGGCATGAAACAAGGCAGTGGCAATTCCTGAACCTTATGTTACACTGTCAAACACTATTATTTTTTTTGTCTTGTTTAGATTGTCACAATTCTAGCCTCTAAAATTGTCATACGGAATGTAATTTTCTCTTCTTGAAAACTTGATTGGTTTTAGTCAGACTATACTAAATCGAAGAACAAGTTGCAGAGTAGGTAGGCTTTCATTTTCTATTTTGTGAAAAAGTATACAATTGGAATAATCTGTTCTTTGAATATTTGGTACTGATCTATAAAACTATCTGGGTCTAGTCTTTCTCTGTGGGAATGTTTTAAACTGTTAAGTCAATTTATTTAATTATTATAAGACCATTCAGGCTTTCTCTTTATAATTGAAGTTTTCATATATTCCATTTTTTCCTAAGAATTTGTCCACCTCTTTTATTGAAAAAAATTAGCGAAAATATTCATAACATTTCACTGTTATATTTTTAATCTTTGCCATGGGTCAATTTATATTTTTTTATTATTTGCATTATTTATTTTTGTATTTTTTTCAGTCTTATTGAGGTATAACTGACAAATAAAATTGTAAGATATTTAAAGTGTAAAACATATACATGATATACATAAACATTCTGTGTGTGTACGGAGAACATCTACTCTCTTAGCAAATTTCACTTATATAATACAGCGTTATCAACCATAGTCACGTTATCAATGTTATACATTGGGTCCTTAGGCCTTATTTGTCTTTTTTTTTTTTAAATTAGTGAAAAATCTCAGTAAAGATTTGTCTATTTTACAAATCTGCTCGAATAAAAAACCCTTTGGCTTTACTGATTCTCTGCTTTATGTATTTGGTTTTTAGTTTATTAATTTCTTTTTTTTTAAATTTTATTTATTTGTCAGAGAGAGAGAGAGCGAGCACAGGCAGACAGAGTGGCAGGCAGAGGCAGAGGGAGAAGCAGGCTCCCTGCCGAGCAAGGAGCCCGATGTGGGACTTGATCCCAGGACGCTGGGATCATGACCTGAGCCGAAGGCAGCCCCTTAACCAACTGAGCCACCCAGGCGCCCCTAGTTTATTAATTTCTTTATCACTTATCCCTTCCTTCTTTTTTTTTTTTATATTTGGTCTATCTTACCTTCTTAAGTAGACAGTAATTTAGTTTTCTTTCTTTACTGATAGGTAAGAACTTGATATTAAACAGAAGGTACTACTTCAGCTATATACCAAAACTTGAAAAATCAGAATTATTACCAATAAGTTCTAAGAATGTTTAAGTTTCCCTTTACAAATTCCCCACACCCTCATATTTCTTCTTTGCCTATAGGCTATTTGAAAGATGGTTTATGTTTTCTAAATATTTGGGTTTTACTTATATTTATTATATTTCTGTTATTGTTAACTTAGTTACATTAATTGTGAATTAACCCTTTTAATATCCCATTCTAAAATAATTGTTCAGACATGATTTAAGAGCTAACATATAATAAATTTTTAAAAATATATTATAAATGTATGCTTAAGAAGAGTATCCTCTAAATATTAGATATAGGGTTCTAAAAATTTCTAGTAGATCACGCTTTTCATTTTTTCCCAAATATTCCACATCTAATAATGTATCTACTTATCCCAATAATTGGAAAGGGCCTTATACACAATCTTCTACAATGATGGTCTACTTGTAGTTCTACCAGTTTTGCTTTGTATTATCTGAGAATATTTTATTAGATGCATTCAAGTTTATTATGGTAATATCTTCCTAGTGAATGAAACCTTCTATCATTAGAGAAGGTTTAATCCCTAGTAATGCTTTTTGGAAAATAAAATAAAGTTTATATTTAAATAAATAAAGTTTAATTTTTTAAACTTAAAATAAATGAAGTTTATTTTTTCAGATACTGATACAGATTCTTGGCTTTCTTTAGATTGGTGTTTGCCTAGCATTTTTTTTTTCATTCTTTGACCTTCAAACATTCTATTCACTATGCCATTCTGAATTCCCACTAACAATTTATGAGAGTTTTGGTTGTTCCACAATCATTCTACCTGTCGCATGGTCAGTCATTTTCATTTTAGCCAATTTTGTACGTGTACAGGTATTGAATTGTGGTTTTAATGTGGATCTCTCTAAAGACTGATGATGAGCATATTTTTATATGTTTGTTTCCCATCCTTATATCCTCTTTGGTTAAGAGTCTCTTAAATTCTTTACATATTTTTATTAAGCTACTTCTCTTATTCTTGCATTTGAAGAGATCTTGTTATATTCTGAATACAAGTTTACTCTTGGATATATGTTTTGCAAAGATTTTCTGCCAGTCAGTCACTTACTTTTTCATTTTCTTAATAGCGCTAAAATGTGAACAAATGGTTTTGGCATTAATGAAGTCCAATTTATTATCATTTTCTTCTTTCATAGTTAGTGTTTTTTTGAGATTGCTATTTAATAATCTTGGCCTGACCCAAGGTCACTAAAATAATTCTGTTTTCTAGCGAGTTTATAGTTTTATCTCTTATATTTACATCTATAGATCCATTTTGAATTAGTTTTTGTATATGGGCGAGAGAATAGTTGATACCATTTGTTTATTTATGAATATCCAATTGTCCCATGCTATTTGTTTAAAAAGATTATTTTTTTCCCATTGAATTGCTTGGACAACTTTATCAAAAATCAGTTAAAGATCATTTGTGTGTGTTTACCTTTGAATTCTGTATTCTGTCCCAGTGATCTATATATCTGTCAATATGCCAGTATCACATTGTATTGATTAGCATAGCTTGAAAGTAAGCCAGAATCAGGAAGTGTAAATGTTCCAGCTTTGTTCATCTTTTTAAAAAATGATTTGAATGTCTACAAAAATTTTAGAATCAGCTTATGAATTATGACAAAAAACTAAGATTTTGATTCAGATGACATTAAATCTACTGATAAATTTATGGAGAACTAATACCTTGAAAGTATTGAGTCTTCAAATGAATGAATGTGGCATGCATCTATTTAGTCAGCAAAAGTTTTATAATTTACATCAGACAGGTCTTAAATAGACTTCTTCAAATATATCCCTAAGTACTTAAGTTTTTATAAAATTTTAAATGCCTTTCATACATTCTAATTTTTGATTGTTTCTAGTATTGTATGCATTGACTGTGTATCCTGTGTCTTTGCTAAACTCACTACTTTTAAGATTTTATTTATTTATTTGACAGAGAGAGAGATCACAAGCAGGCAGAGACGCAGGCAAAGAGAGGAGGAAGCAGGCTCCCTGTTGAGCGAGCGCCCAATGTGGGGCTTGATCCCAGGACTCAGGGATCATGACCTGAGCCGATGGCAGAGGCTTAACCCACTGAGCCACCCAGGTGCCCCCTCACTACTGTTTTTAATAGATTCCTTAGGATTTTCTATATAGATGATCATGTCATTGGTAAATAGATACAGCTTAATTTATTCCTATCTAATCAACATGACTTTTATTTATTTTTGTTGACTAGTGGTACTAAAGGATTATACCTCCAGTAAAATAATGAATAAAAACATTGAGTGGTCAATCAGGGGAAAAGATGTTTAATTTCAATATTAAATATAAGAGTAGTTATGTTCTTTGTAGACATTATTTATCCAATTGAGAAAATCACCTTCTATTCCCAGTAAATGATTTTTCTGCATTTATCAAGATAACTATTTTATTGATAGTCATTTATGATAGATAATTACATTACTAATCTGATGAATTGCTTTAATTTATTTTTGGATGATAAATCAAACTTTCATTCCTAGAAAAAACATCATATAATCCTAATGTGTTACACTTTTAATATATTACTAGATTCAGTTTGTTAAAATCATAAGGAATTTTACATCTACATTAGTGAAGGTTACTGATCTATACATGTCTTTCTTTTATGCATCTTCATTTAATTTTAAGAAATACTTATTCCTCTTCCACTTTCTGAAACAGTTTGGATAGAATTGGCTTTTTTTTTTTTTTTTTTTGGTTCCTTAAATATTTGGTACAATTTAGCAGTGAAGCCATCTGGGCCTGGAATTTTCTTTGTGGGAAAATTTTTAACTGAAAATTCAATCTCCTTAATACTGTAGAGGTATTTAGGGTGTCTTCCTTCTTGAGTAAGTTTTCAAGGAATCTATCTTTTGTCTCTAAGTTTTCAAATTTATGGGCACGAAGTTTTCCATAATAGCTCCTTGTTACCCTTTTACAGCCTGTAGACTCTGTAATGATGTCTTTTCTCATTCTTGATATTTCTAATTTGTGTCTGCTTTTTTCCCCCTCAGCAGTTTAGCTAGAGGTTTATCAATTTTGTAATCTCAAAGAACCAACATTTAAATTCACTTTTCTCTATCATTTTTCTATTCTACCTTTCAGGAAATGTTACTCTTTATTTTTTTTCCCCGCTGCTGCATAATTTGGGCTTAATTTTCTCTGTTCTTTCTAGTTTCTTAGGGCTAACTGATTTTACATCTTTCTATTTTTCTAACATAAACAATTGATAGTATACATTTCCCTCTAAACACTGCTTTAGCTATGTGTCACAAATTTGGAATTCTTGATGATTTCATTTTCATTTACTTCTAAATATTTTCTCATGTTCCTTGTGTCTTCTTTGACTCCTGGGGATTATTTAGAGGTGTTTTAACTTCCAAATAACTTGAAATTTTCTAGACATTATTTGCTCACTGATTTCTAATTTAATTCCATTGTGATCAGCTAACATTTTACTGAGTGGGAGATGAACATGAGAGACTATGGACTCTGGGAAACAGACTGAGGGCTTCAGAAGGGAGGAGTGGGGGAATGGGTGAGCCTGGTGATGGGTATTAAGGAAGGCACATGCTGCATGGAGCACTGGGTGTTATACGCAAACAATGAATCATGGAACACTACATCAAAAACTAATGTACTATGGTGACTAACATAACACAATAAAAATAATAAATTATTTCAATCCTTCTAAATTTATTGAGACTTTTCATGGTCCAGAATATGATGTGTTTGCTTAATTTTCTGTATATACTTTAAGAGTCATTACTCTGCTCTTATTAGGTGGAGGGGTCTGTAAACGTCAATTAGGTCAGGTTGGTGAATAGTGTTGTTTGACTCTTAGTAATTTTCTAATTTTTCTTCAAGTATTAAGAGAGAGAGATTTATTGAAAAGTCCAACTATAATTGTGGATTTGTGTTTTTTCTTTTAATCTTACAACTTTTTATTTTATGGAATTTGAAGCTCTGTTATTAGGTACACAAACATTGTACATTCATTTGATGAACTGATCACATTACCATTATGGAAGGAATCTCAATATCCCTGATATTCTTTGCTCTGAAATCTATATTAGTATAGCCATTACCTTTTTTTTTTTTTTTTTTTTTTAACTGTTAACCTTGTATATCTTTTCCTAATCCTTTTCTTTGGGGCACCTGGGTGGCTCAGTCCTTAAGTGTCTGCCTTCACCTCAGGTCATGATCTCAGGGTCCTGGGATGGAGCCCTTTGTCAGGGCTCCCTGCTTGGTGGGAAGCCTGCTTCTCCCTCTCCAACTCCCTCTGCTTGTGTTCCTTCTCACTGTGTCTCTCTCTGTCAAATAAATTTAAAAAATCTTTAAAAAAAATCCTTTGCTTTAACCTATCTTAATATTTAAAGTGGTTTCCTGTATACAAATAAAAATGTGTCTTGCTTTTATTTTTAAAAAAGCCTTCTTATAAGACAATCTCTGACTTACAGTCTAAATCATTTACATTTGAGGTGATTAATGACATGATTAGGATTACATCTATAATCTTGTTGTTTTCTATATAATCTTGTGTGCTCTTTGCTCCTTTTTTATTCTCTTCTTCTCTTTTGGATTGAGTATTTTTATGATTCCATTTTATCTCTGTTATTGCCTGATTAGGTATTCCTTTTTTTTTTTTTTAGTTGATGCGCCATGATTTACACATACCTGTTTATCACAGTCTACTTCAAACAATGTTAGACCACTTCATACATTGTATGAAAAGAATCTTTCAACAATTTACTTCTGCTATATGGAATGTATCTTTTTTTTATCTCTGGCCGCTTTTAAGGTTTCTTCCTCATCACTGCTTTTCAACAATTGATAATGTTTCTTCTGCTTGGGGTTCACTGAGGTTCTTAGATACTTGAGTTACAGTTTATAAAAGATTTTGAAATATTTTTACTTTATTTCTTCAAATATTTTCTCTGCCTCCCCCATCCTCTGGTGCAGCTTACTGATACTTTACTTCTTATCAGTCTTTTTTCTGTTTTATTTCTGAAGTGTCTTTTTGCTATGTCTTTAAATGCACTAATCTTATTCTCTGCCATTTCTAATCCCATTTCAATGTGTTTTTCATCTCAGATATTGTACTTTTCATCTTTTTTTTGTATCTTCTATAATTTCTTCATCATGTTCTTGAACATATGGAGTATATTTGTAATAGTTCTTTCAGCATCTTTACCTACTAATTCTAACATTTGTGTCACTTTGGGTTTGGTTTTTATTAATTGATTTTTCTCCTGATTATGTGTTATATTTTATTGCTTCTTCACATGCAAACTAATTTTTGATTGGATGACATACATTTTGAATTTTGCCTTTTTTTTTTGCAATCTTTCATCTTGGGGGATTTATTCTAGGATAACTTTTATTTACTTGGAGACAATATGATCCTTTTAACTCTTAATTTAAACCCTTGTTTTTTAGGTGAGGCTTAGGATAGTCATCAGCTTAAAATTAATTTGGTTCTACTACTAGGGCAATATGCTTCTTAAAGGCTCAACCTAATGTCCCATGTATTAGGAATCTCTCCATTCTGATTGGTAAAAACACAAAATGTGAGAACTGAGGATTATCATTTCTACTAGCTCTTTTCCAAAGTTTTTTTTGTTTGTTTGTTTCATTTTTTGTTTGTTTGTTTGTTTTAACCTGGATTCAGTAGTTCACATACATATGTTCTGATCACTTTTCAGTAAAGACCTTACAGAAATACTCTCTGTAAGAGAGTTAAGAGTCAGTCTGTCTGTCTGTGTCCCTCTTTCTATGCAAAGCTATGCTCCCCAGTGCTCTATTTTGCAAATATATCTACTTATCTGCCTCTGTATTCCTGAACCCTATTGTCTGTCTTTTCAACTCAGAAAAGTTATCAGGCTGTACCTACAGTCCCTCTCCCCAAGCAGGGAACAGCAAGTACTTACTGGACTCTTTTCATTTGTTCTCTTCTCTCAGGAAAAACTGGACTGCCTACTATCCAATGTCTGAATACTTTTTTTTTTTTCATGTAATTTGTCTGATTTTCTAGTTGTTTAAAGTGAGATGGTTAATCTGGCCCTTGGAAGGAGAAGTCAAAAGCTGTGCATTTACTCAATTTCTAATTTCAATTATTATAGTTTTTATTTGTGTTCTTTTTAAATATTCCTGTCATATTTTGAGTTTTTAATGTTTATTCTTTTGTGAGATTTCATTACTTATTTCTCTAAGCATTTCATGCATATTTATTTTGTACTGTCTATATGATATTTACAATATCTGCAGCACTTAGAGTGATAGGGTTAAAGACGTCAGTATTTCTACTGGCTTTTGTTCTCTATGGATTGCTTTTTTGTGTGTTCTGTGATTTTTTTTTTTTTAGGTTTATTTATTTGAGAGAGTGAAAGAGAGAAGGAGCAGGAGAGGGAGAGAGAGAATCCCCAAATAGATAACCTGCTGAGTGTAGAGCCCAACCCAGGCTTTCATCTCACAACCCTGAGATCATAACCTGAGCCAAAACCAAGAGTGAAGCACTTAACCGACTGTGCCACCCAGGTGTTCCTGTGATTTTTAAAGTGACTATATTTTCTTTAATCTTAGTTTGTGAGAATCTTGAGGAACTAAATTACAGCTACTTTCCTCCAGAAAGTGTTTGATTCTGTTAGGTTTTCAGGGGTGCCACTGAATACCTATGGTCCTATGGTAGAGTTTATTTGAAAAATAGTGGATATCCTACTTTTACAGGGTCCCTTTTACAGGAAAGATTTTACTTTTCATATTACGGATATTGGTCTTGGCCATGTGACTTGTTTTGGCTTATAAAATATGAGAGGAAATAATGGGTGCAACTTCGAGCAAAATTTAAGGGCCCTTGCCTACTTCTGCTATAACCTTCTCCCCTCTGTCATTAGACTATCATGTCCCAGATTAGAGTCTAATCTTGTATTGAAGAAAATGTGGAACAAAGATGCTGTTATTGACACACAATGGACATAAATGCAAGCAAAAGAGGAACATTCAAAGAGGAACAAGTAAAAGCTCCACTATTTGGGATGAATATGTTGATGGGAGCAAAAGTTGAACATACACTCCTGGTTGTAGGACTCCAAAACAGTCTTTCCCTTTGGGGGTGGCCACTGCAATTTTGGATCTTAAAACACAGAAGAGAGAGTAGAGAATAATCAACTCTTTCCCCTCTCTGAAGTAGAGAATGGGTTGATCGTTTCTATAGATATATAGAGAAGAATTAACTAGACAAATATTATGCAAGCCAAATTAGAAAGCATGAAACTAGGTTACTCAGAAAATAGATAAGAGCCCAAATGAGTTCTTCCTTGTGGCTACTTATGTATCATTAAATGTTTTTATTAGGTTGACAGCTAATAAAAGTCTCAAAAGTTTCAATATCCCAGTCTTACAACTTTTTATGGAGAATTTAATGGTTTAAAAATTAAAATTTACTATTTTCATAGAACTACTTTCACTTATTTTTTAAGAAGATTTTATTTTAGAGAGAGTGAGTGAGCATGAGTGGAAGGGGCAAGGGAGAAAGAGAGAGAGAGAATCTCAAGCAGACTCCAGGCTGAGCACAGAGCCAGTTGTGGGGCTCGATCCCAAAACCTTGACACCATAACCTGACTAGAAACCAAGAGTTGGAAGCTTACCCAAATGCGACTCCGGTGCCCTTACTTTCACTTACTTTATCTGTCATTTCATTCTACACAAATAGATGCTTAAAGTAAAGGTGTCTGAAAAGAAAATGTGGTAAAGCTCAGTATGTGCCAATACGTGTGGCCCAACAACCACATGTTTGTGTATCTCATATAGACCTAGCATAATCAAAACCCAGAAATAATCTTTTTAGCAAGAACAAACACAAACTGGAATTTTAGAATCTCTTGAAAATGCTGTTAAATAAAAAGCATCCTTTTCTCAAGTTGCTGCTCAATTCTGTATTATTTTTATTAACACTATTTACTCCCATCTACAATCTTTTTCTCTCTTCAGCATGAACATAGCAATGAATGACTCATATATTGAAAAATTAAACAAGTGAATTGTTAATCTTTGTAAACATAATATTAAACCCAAATATAGTCTTTACTTCCCAACTTGTGGGAATATTTTAAACCAGCAATTAATTATTAATTCTCTCAACAATGATTACCTGTTTCTCATTAGTAAACCATATTATCATATAATTATTTAAAATGCAAATAAGACTTTTAATAGAGATTATATGTCAGTGAAAACCTATTTAGGTCCTCCAATAAGGATGGGTTTGTATAGACATAGAACAGACTTCATAACATCCTGGTAATTGGTACTGGCTCTCTCCAACCATTAACACCATTCCTGGGGAACTCCTCGTAGGTAGAAACCAAAAGATTTCTACATTCTCTTCCAATTCTGTCTAATTCTATGTGTTATCAAATATTCCTTCCTCAACCCCAAGACACACTAACTTACATCAATCTTTAAAAATACCAACACTTGGTAGACTAAAATGAACACCCATGAGTATTCTAGTAGCAAATTACTGAGTAACAAAATATAGGGATATTTGGATAAAAAAAGAAATGAAGGAAGACTTACCTCATGGAAGACAAGCTGAAAGCATAACCCAACTCTCTTGCCTCTGCCTTGGGTTGAAATAGATTCATACTGTCTAATTTTCTCTTTTACCTATATTAATGCATGTCTCAACCAGATTTTATGAAGCACCTGTATATTTAGGATTCCTGTGGTTAGTGCCTTTGTTATAACATAAATAATATAAAACTTAAGGAGACTTATTGTATGAAAGATGAAGATTAGAAAGTTCAATCTTCTAAAAGTTATCTTTTTAAGATAAAAACTCATTTTAGACACAGTTTATTCCTAAATATATTTCATTTCTAGGTCTCAAAATATTCCTCCCCAAAGTTACCACCTAAAAAAGGTCAAATCCATTTTGATTCATCTGCATCAAAGTTGGGTTATTTAATTAAGTGGTAGTAGTTACTAATTATATTTGGATGTGAACCAAATGAAGCTATTTGTTCATTAAAACTAGAAGAACCATATTTTACTTTGACTGAAACAACACTTAAATATTAACTCCTGCTGGTATCAATGGGAATCCTGAATAGAGTTCAAGGACAGTCTTTGGCCCTGGCAGTAATCCTAAATCTCTTGAAATGATAAGAAAAAAACTTGAGAAAAGGATGTTACACAAACAGTAAAATTCCAGATTCTCTATCATTGAGACATGCATAAATTAAATACCAGTAACTTAGACTTATTCTTAAGGAAAATGAACCAAAAAGAATGAATGGGTGAGTGTGTGTGTGTGTGTGTGTGTGTGCATGTATGTTTGTGTATGGAGTAATCAAATAAAGTGACCATATAGTTTAAATGTAAAAGAATTCACTCATCTTTTCTAATCTCACAGAAAAGGCCACAATGAGTGCTTGCTTTGAGAATTTCTCACAGAAACCAAAGACCTTCTTATTATAATTTGTAATTGTCCATGGGTAACTGCACATTCATTTGAATTCCTGAAAGACTGAATCTTGTAAAGAGAACAAGATGGGCCCATATTAAAACTTTTAATGACTTTAGTAAAAAAAGGTGGAACTTTGCAGCCAGCTGGCTCCATACCGAAAGCCAGGCTGCACAGCTTGAACTTAAAGCTATCTTAACATAATGAATAAGTGCCAATAATTAGCATATGTAGTGTGAACAGGTTTGCTGGCACAAGCAAGTGAAAAACTCCAAGGTAAAGTTATTATTAGGGAGTAATTAGCTCTGTGAAGTAAATGAGTGAAACAATAGCTGCCAGCACTGACAATATGGCTAACATCTGACTATGTGGAAGATAACATTGTAAAGTATTGCTCCCTGAGCTAGAATCTGTTAATAACCATATGTTAGTGTAATTAATGCAGAGTCTTTCTGACCTGTTGTCACATAAGAACAATACTTTCTTGGAAACATTCAAACAGGCAGTCCCATACTCTGGGTAAGAAATAATTGTGAAAGTTGCTTACAAACAACTCTTACATCTTTATTTTTTTTTTAAGAAAGGAAAAAAATCCGTGAATAAAAAGCTGAAGGACAGAGAATGAGACGAGGTAAAACTGTTTGCCGTCTGACATACCAGACACTAAGAATTTGACTGCTACGGAATGGATCCTTCAAGGTGACTGAAATTCAGCATAAATTTGGACAGACTAAATTAGGGGATAGATGAAGTAATTAATAAAATGAAAGGCTTGAGCTACATACCCAAGGCTTCATGGGAAACACACATGTGCATGCGCATGGACCCTCTCCTCATGTGTGTGTGCACACACACAGGCACACACACACACCATGATGTGGTTTGAGCAATACTGCAACAAAACAATTTTGAGTTCCAATACTACTAAGTGCCTCTTGCCATTAAACTAAACTCAGAAACAAGGACTGCACCATTTTCACCCTTTTATTGTCTTCAAGGGTTAACAGTATCTTGCACGTGTTACCTCCAGTAAGTATTGGTTAAATGTAGAAGACATTTCTGGATTCTACGTGATTTCAGAAATCCAACCGAAAATACACTGAGGAGAATAGGGAAAGGGAATTAAAATAATGTGATATCTAAGAGGCAGTCAGGAAATACTGTCATAAATAATAGCATAGAACTACATGACTCTTTCCACTAAACAATTATTATCTTTCTGCTCATCTTCTTCTTCCATTTTATCCTTCTCCTCCTTTTTAATAGTCTGCATCTGTACAGTTCTTATTATTTTAAAATGCTTCCATGTGTAATACTTCAAATAATTTTCTGTGCCTCCAATTCACTAATCTTTGCATTAGCACACTATTAGTTCTACTGGTTCACCAATCTTTCCATTAATGGTGATAAACTGACAGCCATATTTTGTTGAACCTGAATTTAATATTGAATGAGTTGAAAAGCTGTCATTTTGTAATGACAAGTGCACTTTCTAGTGCAAAATATGCAGAATCAATTCTTCTCCCTCATATTGTCAATCATATATAAAAGTTGTCCTAAGAATTTACATGGATATTCTCATCAAGACATTGCCTTAAGGCATTAACAGTGCCAAGACCAGTTGAATATTCCTTTCTTCTGGCATGTATGATTCTACATTAACAACGTGAGGACAATTTATAAGGCACGTACCAGCAGCAAGACATATTGCCACAAGTGACAGAAATCTCAGGCCTACATTCCTCTGTGGTAGTAATAAAATAATAAAGTAATTGATGAGATCATATATTTATCTCTAAGATACACACGTACATATACAAACATGCATAAACACTCTATATTTTCCTTCTTGGCAAAGTGGGAACTTGAAAGCATTCGTAGAATTTCTTAGTTATATATACTTGTAAAGAATTATTAATCATGTACACTTCGCTATGAAAATTCAGCTAAATATACATGTTTGGTATATTTTTATAATTATGAGCAATTTTCTTCCAACATTATCTCAAGATTGTATATTAAGAATATAAAAGACATGCTACTTGAACATTCTGGTTTGGGCTAAATTTAAATTACTTCAAATATTCTACCTATTCCAACTAAACTTCTCAAGATCAGATCATGAGGCAGAACACTCATAAACTCATTAATAAGCATTTGATCATGTAAGATACGGTGTGGTCATACTCATTAATTCCTGCAGAAAGTTGGGTCACTTTAAAATTGAAGCTGTATTAAGTCTCGATAATAAAAGAAAGCCTGAGATTTAACGGACGCTTGTTAGTAACTTTTGCAGCCTTTTTAGAGGAGTGGGTTTCTTTAGCAATGTTTAATACTTCACAGACTACAGTGGCCAAGTAAAAGAGCGCTGCATGTTTGAGATCTCACACATTCATCTTCTCACTAAACATCTGTTTAAGGCCTGTGTGATCTACCTGTCAGCACCAGTGATCCATAAAGTGTTTGAACCTCCTGTCACAAACCTCTGAGCTGGTTTGATCAGAGGCTTTGTGCACACTAATCACACCCTTTATCTTTCTAAAGTTCGAGGGGGAAAACACACACATACACACACACATACACACACGCACGCACACACAGAGCAGGGCTAGCCTCTTCAACCTGACTGTAATTAATCTTTCTAAGAGGGAACCTGCTTGGTTTGAAAAGCAAAGATCTGATGGGCTGCTGCTCTTTTTGTATAAAGGCCTTATTTTCCTACCAGGCATCTTTATACTTGGGTGGTACCTTTACAAACCACCTTAACTGTGGCTCAGTGACAGTGAAACAACCTTCAAGATCACCTTATGAATGAACCTGTTGGTAACTTTACGTAAGAAAAGAAACCAATAAAAGGGAGTTCTACAGGAGCTCCTTTAAATGATTCTCTCTTTTTAACTGCATGCAGGAAGAAAGGAGCCAGAACGCAAAGCGGCCCCCTTTTCATGTTCCTTGTAAGCTTCTCTCTCCACTAATAATCCCACTGCTACTTTTCTCTTGCTCAGTTGCACACAAACGTATCTAGAGCTGCAGGAGCTCCTAGAGAGAGAACATTTAACATCCTTTTTTTTTTTTTAACTGTTTAAAGTAATGCTTTATGCATCTTGCCTCTTACCACTATTTGCTTTTTATTGCTTTAAGTGAGATTAATGCCATGGTTGAAATAACTTGGAATGGCACTGATATTCAAAATGTAATGGACCATTCCCAAGGGACATAATCCCTTGTGTAACAGTTTAAAAACAATTTGGAATATAGTAAACAAAGGCAAAGAGGGAAAAAAACAATATGAGTCAGCCACAAAAGTAGATAAAAGAGTACAAATTACAGTCATTTGACAATCTTTCCCAATTACTGGCTCTGTTATGAAATATTATGTTTAGTACTTACACACTATTGAAACCAAAGGCCACATGTTATTAGAATGCACGTAAGTCCCACGAATAAGATATTTAGTCAATTGCTGGATAAATTCCAACCAGTTATGCAGATAAATTCTTATAGCATTGGGTAGCACGGCCTAACTTAAAATGAAAGCATTTTAAGAATGTCGGAAGAATTTAAAAATGAAACCATGAAATTTACAATAAAACTACAAATAAAAACAAGTCTCTTCTATAGGGGAAGAAAATACATCACACTTTATGATATCTCTGGCTAAGTGAACAAAATTAAATTGTGTAATGACAAATTTTCTGAATATTTCTAGTATTAAGGAAAAATACATTTATTCAAAAATACTGCTAACATTTTTAAGTTAAAACACACAAAGTCCAAATAAAGAAGTAAATAAATAGTATTTAAAGATTTCCAGTTGGTTGAAAGTTCTGTTTTAAAACCTAAAAGCAATTTAACTGGGAAATTTTATATTTAATAGCACGCTACATTAGCATTTTATGTCAATATAAAGTACTAACATCTATAGATGTGATAGTTTAGCTCTAATCAAATGTAATTATAAATATATTTGAAATTGTTGCAGAATAGAATAGAGGATCTACCTGTATCTATGTAATCCACAAATAATATGGTTACAAATCACACTTCAGATGTAATCCATGCTTAAAATACATGTATTTTAAGACTTTCTAACTTAGCTCCTGGTTTTAAAAAATTCTCTATGATGCTCAAGTGCCCAATAATAGAATCTGGATTTCTTATATGTGCAGTTATGAAATAACTAACTTGTGTAGGATTATAGGACTGGATTTAAATTTTATTCTATTGAAAGTATTGCCTTAGCCACCAGCTTGAACCTTCTCTTCAGTACTAATTTTTTAAAAATGGCTCATTGAGAGGTTTCTTTTGTGTCTAGAGTGGTGCTTTAGGGCACCCAATCTTTAGCAGGCACTAAATAGTGAGAGGACCAGCATAGGACTGGACTTTTAAGATAACTTTTATCTTTTTTAAGATTTTATTTATTTATTTGAGAGAGAGAGAGTGAGAAAGAGGGCACAAGTGTGGGGAGAGAGGCAGAGAGAGAGGGAGAAGCAGACTCCCCACTGAGCAGGGACTCCCCAACCACCTGAGCCAAAGGAAACCATTTAACTGACTGAGCCAGCCAGGCACGCCTTAAGATAACTTCTAAACACCAACGCAAACTAAAGAAATTCCTGTGTGTTGAGCTCCTTAGTCCTGACCACCCTAAGTGAACTGGCCTAAGTTTCGGGATTATCAATCAGACTAAATGTGCAAAACTACAGTTTAGCTTCAGGGAGGATACAATGTCAGGAAACTTTGTGTCCTGAAAAAGATAACAGTAGGATATACAGAAAGCAATTCTGTGCTAGAACTTAACTGTTTTTTAAAGTCTCATTATCTGTAGGATCATTTCACATTTTTAGCCTGAATTTTTAGCTTTGGACTTCTTTTTTAAACCAAAAATAAAAAAAAAATAATTAAACTTCAGTTCATTCATTTTAAGATTACATTTTTCTTTCACAAACTTTTTTTTTTAACATAATGATACTTGTGTTTTAAAAGACACCTATTTCATTTCATTGTTCTTAAGGCAGTGACTGAAAAATTAACTTGCACATGTACAAATTTTCAAAAATGAACGTATAAATGTTGCTGGTTATAAAGACCCTTGATTTGATTAAAAGCATCACTGGGTTTTAGAGATCCAAGTTTTGTTATCTATACCAGCCTTTTACAGATGAGAAAGCTGAGGACTTTTAATTATTTTATTGATGTCTTTATCAAGCAATTAATATGCTTCCCACAAGATAATCAAATATATGCTGTGAAAATACAAAGATAAATTCTATTGAGATTCTCCTTTCAATAAGAGAAGATAAAAATTGCTTTAAAATGTGGAATACAAGGTAGAAGGTAGTAAGACCATTAAAGAGAGGTAGAATGGTAAATGATACAGAAATCCAGAAGAATTTTTTGCTCTGGGAAGATTAGGGAACTATTTGTGATAAGAGGACACAGGAATTTGGTCATAGTGTATGTGAACTTTCTTGACATAGGGAGAAAGGATAGGTAATACAGTTCTAGGAAAAGGAATCCACATGAATAAAAACACAGAGGCCAGAGAATGAGAAAGTGTGAAGAAGAGAAGAATGATTAAGATAGTTGGATCATCAAGTTCATAAAAAGAAATGAGAGGAAACCAACTTAGAAGAGTAAGGCAGCACCAAATGGCAGAGGGTCTTGAATGACAGGCTAATAAGGAATCACTTAATCTCATAAGTAGCTAGGAGTTGTCAAAGATTTTTGAGCAAGCCATGAACATTAGGAGAGTTTTTCTTTAAGAAGACTGATCTGACAGCAGTGCACAAAGCATTAGGTTGCCATTGCAGGGATAAGCAGAATAAGAACTTGAATTTGGGACAAGAAAGGGAAAACAAGAAAATACGTAAGGGATATCATGAAAGCAAATCTATACAGTCACAAGTTTATACAAAGGGAACTGTGAAGAGGAAGACATCAAAAATAATGGAGGTAAGTGACTGGTAAGTGACTCCAAAAAAATTTGGAGGTAAGTGACTGGGAAACTGGAGATATGATCATTAGCTATTTCTAGGCCACAAATTCATAAAACTAGAACTTCTTCACATAATCCTTGATTGATAATTCAGTGACAGATTGCTAGGACAGGGTCTGTCACATATATCACATGCCATTTCAAAGTATACCATCCTCATAGATATCATTTCATAGAGCTGGAAGTCTGTTACACTGACTGAAACTAAGAGTCACTTCTTGGCCACATCCAGAAATATTTCCCACAGAGTATGAGGTTAGGAATGAATAAAACAGGTTCAAGACTCCCTTAGGGAGTCTAAATACAGAAGTATCCTCTATTGTACTGAGACCCTTGGGGTTTTACAAGAAATTAAAAAAAATTTACAAGAATTTTACAAAAGAAATTGAAAAATGTATTCAAATGGCAGTAACCTCATGGTTCAGATGTCAAGTGTCCTAACAGAGACAAAATCTTACAAAAATAACTTTAATTTTACTCCAGTAGGAATAAATATAAACAGTATAGGGGTTAAGGAATAAGGATATTACTCTTACATCACTAATTTAAACAAGATTCCTAATGTAATGATACTTCTACTGGTTTAGAAGTTGTGGATAGTAACTGATGTTTCTGTGTCTATAACCTATATATAAGGAGAGGACTAAATCAGTATAGGAAATACTGAGTCCCTCTAGTATCAATATATTCATGTAGTAATATTTTGGATAAAAGATTGACATGGGAAATTGGATGTTTGCTTTAAAAATGTGACGTATCATAATGTGTCACTTTAAGAAAATTCTGTTACTTGAAAAGACTTATACCTCCCAAACAGAAAATAAAGGAAAAGAATGCACATCACACAATACAGTTAAAAAGTCTTCATGCAATTTAAACTTAGCACAATCAGCTAATGTTTAACAGACATATCTAGTGGGTTTTTTTTTTTTGGTATACTGTCAAATTTTAAAATATAAGAAGTATTTCTATATTTATATATTCCTATATTTAAAATATACAAAACAAAGAGTATGTGTGTGAGGGTGTGTGTCTAATTGTCTATATACAAAAAAAACCCCTAATTATGTATTTGATATGTATTTCCAACAAATTAACAATGTTGGTACAATCTGCCACAGACCTTTGAGGCAAAATTGTCTTATTTTATTAATAAATTTGTATTAAAATCACACTTATGATGTATTAGGATATATTTCTATATATAAATGTATTTCATGAAAATACATGCTGACCAACTTGATAAAGCTTATAAAATATATGATGGAAGGTTAGCTATATGTCAACAAAACAAAACAGAAAAAGGCTAATAGGAACCTGAAGTAACTGAGAGTGGAAAAACAGACTGGAAGCCTTTAAAATATTATATTGATCAAGTAATTTTCCTAACACAATAGGACAAATCTTAGCTCTTCAAAATGAAATAAAACAAATCAATTCATTGGAAATTCTATTTCTTAATCTTCATTCTCTTGTCACATAGATACTATTATTTTAACTATCATTTATTAAGCACCTTCTGTTAGCTGGGCACTAACCTGATGCTTTAATTTACTTCTAATAATCATAACACACCTAAAACAAGGATAGCTTTATATTAGAAATGAGGAGAGTGACTAAATTGCTCAGAAAACACCGCTAGTGACCAGCAAAGCAGCCCTTTAAACTACGTTCTATCAGCCTGAAGAGTTGTCGCTGTGTTCAGCATCCCTCTCAGATGATACGAACATTTCAGAACAATGCCAGTCCAACAACCACCACTGCCAACTCAATAAAAACTCAAAAAAAGTCGGTCAAGAGAGCTTGTTTAAAAATCTGACTGAATTTCGGGCGCTTGAGTGGCTCAAGTCTATTAAGCATCTGCCTTCAGCTCAAGTCATGATCCCAGGGTCCTAGGGTCCTAGCATCAAGCCCTGCATCGGGCTCCCTGCTCAGCAGAGTCTGTTGCCCCTGCTCCCTGCCCTGCTTGTGCTCACTCTCTCTCTCTCAAATAAATAAATAAAATCTTAAAAAAAAAAATTTGACTGAATTCATTAAAACTTTAGTATCGTATTAGACACAGCCCCCAAAGTGATCTTTTTTCCAAATGGTCAGGAATATAGTGTATGATAATAAAAACAATGAAAAATATGCAAAACTGATACTCTAAAATTTCTTGATGATGAAGGCAATTTGTGCAGATTGGATCAACTGAACAAATATGGATTAGGTACAAAGGACCCTTAGGCTGTGTCCACATGCTTGGCAGCCAAGCTGTAAGAGACATCTATTGATTATAACCTCGGCACAAACCAAGCAGCCAGAGCCCACGTGGAGGAAACACAGGATCACAATAACCATCACTAATTATGAACTTTACACATGTTAGCATTACCCAGAACTTACAGATGAAAAAATTGGAACTTGGAGAGATTAAATAAGCTTTCTGAGTTTATGCAACCACTAAGTGATGGAACCAAGACTTAAATGAAGCCCCCTGAAGCTCAATTCAGGGTGCTATCACCGGTATCACTCAAATGGTAATACTGTATCTTTACAAATTATAGCTGCACTGAAACGCAACTATTCTAGTCCGACCAAAGGTTGAAATGTAAATATATCTGGAACGATAAAGCGGTTCTGTGTATCGACAGCATTCTTGAATGTCAAGTACTCATTCTTCTCTCTACTCAAAACTTTTTTGAAGAAACAAGATATCTAATAATCAAAATAATTATAATATAATGAAATAATAATCTTAACATCTATTATGTGTTGAATTACATTCTCCAAAAAGATATATCCAAGTTCTCAGCCCCAGAATCTGTGAATATGGCCTTACTTGGAATTAGGGTCTTTGCAGATGTAGTAACTTAAGGATCTAAAAATGAGACAATCCAGAATTTAGTTTGGGCCCTACACCCAAATGCTGGTGTGCTTATAAGAGACTGGAGATGGATACTTGAGACACACAGAGATCTAGGGAAGGAGAAGATGTGAAGGTGGACACACAATCTGGAGTGATATACATGGAAGCCAGGGAACCCGAATCATGCTGGGCATTCAACAGATGCTAGAGAAGAGGCGTGATATGGATTCTCTTTAAGAGCTTGCAGAAGGAACCAGCCCTGCCAACACCTTGATACTGGACTGTGGCCTCCAGAACTGTATGAGAACAAATTTCTGTTGTTTTAAACCACCAAGTTAGTGGGAATTTGTTATAGCAGGCCTATGACCCTAACACAATAGCACTTCTAAAATGAGGGCATGAAAATTTCACTTCCCCAACATATGGTACTGATTCTTGCAGTGCTGGGTGATCCAGAAAATCTAATGTCATTAATTCAGCCCTAGAAGATTTCTGAGTTGTTGGCTCTATTCCTATTACCTGAATCATGAGTACTACGGCATTATGTAGTTATTCTTTACATTTTATGATTGACTAATAGTATTAGGGACCGATATGCTCTCTCTCTCTCTCTCTCTTCTCTCTGTGTGTGTGTGTGTATGTGTGTGTGTGTGGTGCATTTTAATTGATTGGAATAAAGAGTATATATTTTGTGCTTTGACTAGCATTGGTCACTTAACAGTATATACTGGTCAAGTTTTGTGGTTGATACATTTGCTCAGCCTTACACTTTTTAGTACCTATACAATATTCCATAGTATGAATATACCATATAAATTTATTTTCTAAATAATTCTCTGACACATAATATAAAGCTAATAGCAACAGGCTAATTTTTATGCCTGAAGTTACCACTGAAGTTAGAATATTTTAATGTCATTTTTAACAATGTCTACAGCAGCATGTCATTTTCAATATAAGTCTATCATTTTATCATCTCACATCATCCCAGGAAATGTAAGTACAATAGAGAAGGATATTTTGAGAGAGAGAGAGAGAGAGAGAGAGATGCTCATTCACATAACTTTTATTACAGTATATTGTTAAAATTGTTCTATTTTATATTAGTAATTATTGTTCATCTTTTACTGTGCTTAATTTATAAATCAAAATTTATCATAGGAAGTATATGTAGGAAAAAGAGTATATGTAGGGTTTATACTGTCTGCAGTTTCAGGTATCCACTGGGGGTCTCAGAGTGTACTGTCCATGGATAAGGGGGGACTAACATAACTTATACTTACATTAATTTTATATTATATGATAGATCCATAAATGTTTAAAAGGTCAGACAGAAATTATATTTTTACTTCTACTCTGCAGAGATCCTATTACTACCCTAAGTACCTTAACAATTTTTATGACCAATAACAACATTAATAGTTATCCACTAAATACAGCTATGCCAGGTTATTGGACACAGCTGGAGCCAAGATGCCACTGTGATGAAGCAATCAACTGCTCCCATATGGTCCTTTCTAAAGAATGAATTCCTTACAGGGGCACCTGGGTGGCTCAGTGGGTTAAGCCTCTGCCTTCAGCTCAGGTCATGATCTCAGAGTCCTGGGATAGAGCCCCGAATCGGGGGCTCTCTGCTCAGCAGGGAGCCTGCTTCCCCCTCTCTCTCTCTGCCTGCCTCTCTGCCTACTTGTGATCTCTGCCAAATAAATAAATAAAATCTTTAAAAAAAAAAAAAAAAGAAGGAATTCCTTACAGAAATATCAGTGGTGAAACAAGCAGCAGCTTAGCATAGAGTCCAATAAGTAATGTTGAAAGGAAAGAGTAGTCATTTCTCTAAAGAAATATTTGGCCTCAAAGAGTAACAATTTAGTTTAAAAAGAACTTTAATCTCACTATCTACCATCCAAACATGTCTATCATTAGTAAACATCTTATGAAATTTGGACTTAGTTGAAATAATTCCTGGTCTCCAGAAACCTGATAATGTTTCCATAACTAAAAATTGACTTAAATTCTTCATTCAGATGATTCTAGGATTTTCAAGTTTACCAATATTTTGGATGCAAAGGAATGGAGGAACCTTAAGGTATGCAATGCACAGAAGATACTGGGACTCACTGAGAAACTAAAATTCTGGTAAATCATATGACTTAGTGTGTTTATGCACAAATTAATTAAAGATTGAGAAGGTATGCTAATACTTGAATTCTATTTGACTAAGAACAAAGTTAAATCAGAGATGTAAATCAACAAAGATACTAAATGCTAGCATAAACTATTATTAATAAAAGAAAAAAAATAATTTTGAATAGTTAGTTAATGGTTTTGTCAGACAACTCTTTTGTCCAGTCTTCTGGACAAGAGGTAGGCATGGGTTATCATTTCACATGTATGATTATGAAAAAATGTGGTACAAGGAATAACATTGGGAGATGGGGTTGTGATCAATTAAGCCAATTCCTTTAAACACCATACTAACATATACTCTCATATACATGCTACAAATCAAAGCTAATTATATCAGTTGTAAAGCAAATACATAATTCTTCTGCTTTATTTTGCTCTTGCTTTGCTCTTGCCCCCGTCCCCAGGGGGGGGATAAACAACCAAGAAGCAAACAAAAACCTTTCTTGGAGGCTGATTATCAAATTTCAAGATCAGAGTAATGATCTGAAGCAGAGGAGGGGAAAATTGATTACCAGCAACATACATTTGCTCTAGTACTCTACAAATTTTGAGACACACTCACATTAAAGTATTTGTTTTATCTTGACAATCATGTGAAATACCAACATTTCTTACCTACAGAGGAAGAAGCTGAGAACCAATGATATTAACTGACTTGTCCAAATCATACAACTTGAAAACCATAAATTCCCCAGTTTCTAAATCCTATGATCTATGTACAGCCCATATAGCCTTGCAAGGAAAAAGCAAGCAAACAAACAAACAAACATTCCTCCTCTAGTCCTGTTCCTCTGTGCCCTCTCAAGGTACTCTTCCTTAAAATTCGGTCACCATCCACACATTTGTGGATGTGTGAAATACCTTTGCAATCTATGCTTGGCTCTTCCAGGTCTTCTGGATTTTCTGTTGCCTTTTTCCTCAAGGGTTTCCTCCCTCATTTTCTTTGGCCTGTCCCAGATTTGAAATAGCTACAATTATTGCCTCAGTTTACCTTTATAATAAGTGAAGCTATATCACTGTTTTTTTTCCCACAGGATTCTGAAAATCTTAGTAATGTGTGAACATTGTTTCAAAGGTGTTAACAATGTCTCCATTATAGTTGAGCAGAATAGCTAGGGTGTTTGACCCTTACCTAATGGTAGGTACTTTCGGGTCCCTTATACTTTGTATAAAGATATATTAATACTCTAACTGAACTTTAATAGGCCAACAAAATTCCAATTGTGTTAGTTATATACACTGTTATGAATTACTACTTATGCATTAAACTATTTAGAAAATATAATTTATATTCCATAATTTTTAATCAGTCCTCAACCTTGATTTTTCTTCTTTTGCCTCAGTCACTACCCACCATTGATAAGCATTTGTATTCTTAATTACTGCTCTTTCATTTTTAGCAAGCTATTAAATTGTGAAAAGAAAAAAGCCTGTAGCATTTCTCACCATCACGTTGATTAAGACCGGCTCGGGACTGCATAAGGGGAGAATTATATTTCCTATGCAAGCAGGTGGGTATGTAGGATTGTAAAAAGAGAGCCTCAGTGAATGAATCCCTATGAGTAGGAACAGATCATTATAACAGATGATGTGGGCAGACATCCCACTGACATTTAGTACAGCTTAACACAGCCAGAATGGAATAAAACTTAATAGTGGTCAAGGTGGAGAGAAGGGACAAGTAGTAATAAAATAAGTGCAGCACATCCTGAGGTGATTTTGTTTCTCCTTTAGGTTAAAGCAGCGCCATAAGGAAAAAAGTCTCATAAGTCTGTTATAGCTACCTGAATAGACAGTGGCACTGGGGGAAGACATCTATTTAACTATGCATACCTTTCCTTGATAAGCTTTTTCCTTTATGATTTCAACAGGTGAGTTACAATGCTTGCCCTATTGTCAGAATGGTTGTGACTAAAGAAAAAAAGAATTAAAATTTCTTCAACATGTCATTAGCATCTTTAAAATATTTTAAAATGACATGTCAAGCTCAAGCTATTCTCATTTTTAAATCTCTATGCAAATAAATCAATAAAAGGAATAAATAATAAATGTGTATTTACAGAGTTGAGATTTCAAATAAAAGTCATATGAAAACTTTAGCGTATTATCACTTCTTAATGCTACTGAAGTCACTAACCAGAATAAGTAAAAAAGAAAAAACTTATTTTGGGATATACACATTCCTTAGGCTTTCTAGAATATTCTCAGTGAAAATATATAAAAATTTCAGGAATTATTCTTTTATGTAGGCATTTCAGTTTCATTCCGAGGCTGTAAAATGCTTAAAGATAAGAACCAAACTTCCTATCTTAATCTTTACATCTAGAAAAAGAGATTGGACAAATAGGTTCAACATCTTAGGGTCCATAATTTCAAGGACTTGGCAGAATTATATCACAGAAGGTTAATCTAAATTGAACTGGGATGGT
This sequence comes from Mellivora capensis, assembly GCA_004024625.1. NCBI lineage: Eukaryota > Metazoa > Chordata > Mammalia > Carnivora > Mustelidae > Mellivora > Mellivora capensis. The sequence goes on from PISX010019843.1 coordinate 26,930, forward strand.
TGCAAAATATAGTGTTTTCACAAGCCACATTTAATCCTTTCACCTTTTCCTGTGAAACCTCAAATGATTTTGAATTCTCCAAATCTGTCTTCATTTTCCAGGTATTGTCTTATTCCCTATTTGACTGTCTCAGAAATCTCAGAAAACGTTAAACTTAGTGTTAGTTCGAGAGTTTTAAAAAATATTTCTTTTCTATTTTCCTTTAGCAAGTTTCAAAATGAAGAAAATCAAATATGAAATAGAAAGAAAGAGAGGAAAAATGGCTGTTAAATAAAAATGTAGGGAGGAGATGGGCCAAAAGGGAATGCTAACTCCATGTGGCTCTGCATACGGTACTAAGAAGCTTAGAGAAGAATAACTCTATTCTATTTTAGAAAAACAGAATTCTGAGGATTTAATCAGATAAAGATGGAACAATGAGGATAGGATCATATCTTAGCATCAGAAGCCATTAATAATCTTCACAAAGTGGTCAAAGTGATAGCATTCATGCATTTGAGAACTCCAGTACTATTCCTAATTCCCGTAATCCTGATTTTCTTTAATTTAAAATAACCAGAGAATGTCCACTGATTGGCTTTATCATTACTTTTTTCCTGTGATAGGCCCATATAATGCTAATCTATGATTAAGAATGTATACAAGAAAATCATTAGATACGTGAATTGTTTCACCACATGGATGAGCACAGATTTACCAGATGAATTAAAACCTAATTGCTCCTCGACTCAAAGTGGGATTTTATTTACATGTATGAACGTTGTATTCTATAGTGGCCATGTAAGAGATAAAAATATATATAATAATGATAATACTGTGAGAAATGAGATTCACAAGATGCTTTAAGAAGTGAGACTCTCCCACGGTTAAAAATATTAGCATTTTCATGCTACCAGGGTACTAAATCTTTTTAAAGCATGTATTTACAAAAAAATCTGATGGATATTTATGTCTCTACTGTGCTCTTTCTCCTAAATCCTGTTAAAATGATCTGTTGTCTAGGTATGAGTCTGTATCAGGAGCATGGGAATAACTGGGGAGAAAACAACTGGATAAGAGTACAAAAAGGCAAAGATATGGGGTAGCAGAAGACCTGTTAAAGAGAAGGCAGTTTAAAATAATGATGTGTTGATGGAAGTATTTGTAGACCTCAAGATTGTGCTTGTAACGCATTTAAGAGCAGTAGCCTTTTTTAATCACAAAAGAGACTTCACTCAATGTCTCCAGGGATAAAGACTTTAGAGAAAGATCTTGCTTTCCTGTTGTCTTACATGAATGAAGCATTTGATAAAGGATGAAACAGAAAAACAGTGTTTTAAAACAATAGGACACTGCAAGATAAAGATTTCAATAAATGGTAGAAGAGGAGAATATCAAATACCCTAAACGGGGAGGCTGGGGAATGTGCATCATTTTATAGTGGAAGAAAAAAAAATCAATTGCATGATGGGAAAATATTTTCCTTTGCCAGAATCTTCATTTCCTATTGTTTAAAACATCTAGAAATTAAGAGGTTCCTTAAAATATTTTAGTTTTACTTTGAAAGGTCCTCAGCTATTTATCAAGAACACTTCTCTTGGAAGAGCAGATCAGACATTATTTTCATGCTAGAACATCGTTTTGTTTTTCCTTATTTAGTTTAGACTCTAATGATATAACATTATAAATTTTTATCTAAAATGGATCAAGCAGGGATACTAGCTCATTGTAAAAATAATCAATAAAAACAGGAACTATTTTAAACCAATGAAATATATGTTTAAAAAGTTTTGTATATATGCCTTCTGAAATGATATACTGATAATTTTAGTGAATCAAATGTGATTAACATTTCCTAATTGTTCTATCCTAAGTGATGTGTCATTTACAATTTCTATGGAAACATTCAAATATTGTTCCAAATTCCTATAGCAAAAGATTTAATATCTGTTTCAAATTCCAGGTAAAGTAACAAACTCAATTTGATGGGCTCTGCAGAATTACTGCTCATTTTGTTTTCAGGAGTGCTTATGATCTTGATTTATTTGATATAATTAACCAGGGCTAAGAGACTAGGGTCTACATCTAATTACTTATGGGAATTTGGCATAGCTTTTATTATTTCTGGACCATATCTTCTCTTTCTACCAAAGAAGAAAAAGTTGGACCAAGTTAGCTCTAAAGTCTATTTTTTATATTAATTATTTTATTGATCACAGAGTTCTAATTCAATACTATTCAAAGTGTCGGTCTGTGATGAGGTCAGGAGCTTACACAAGGTTGTAATCCACCAAACCCTTTCTTTCGTCAAGAAAGTACTGCAGTGAAAAACCATGTCAGCTGAATTAAAGTGGGTTTAGCAAGCTCCTTATCTTATTAAAGACTTCAGCAGTTCAAAAACTGGTCTGAGGGCCCAACTGTCCTAACACATTCTTTTTTCCTGCTCATTCAAATGATTATCTTTGAGCATACCCAAAAGTTTTTACAATGATGCAAACATCAGTAGTCTTCAGTCTAACAGCAATTAAGAAGAGTGAAATAATTTGCAGGTTTCATAAATATACCCCTTAACCACACAGTTGGTTGTTCCTTAAATAATTAAGAGACTTACATTAAGAGACTTGTGACTCCCAAGACACATGTTCAAGCCAAAGAACCTTGAATTAACCACAGCTATGGTTCTTTGACTGTATCTAAAACTGACCCTGACCAAAACAAAACAAACAAACAAAAAACCCAAGTGTCTTTATAAGTTTCCAAACCGAAACAAGTTATTTAAATAGACAACATGGCATTCACAGGAGACGTAAAATCGTTGGGCATATTTCTCCTATTAAGATCCAGAGAGTACAGAAGAACAAGTAACTAGTGTGAATAGACAGATAAAATATTTAAAATATGAATGTCCCAGAAAATTTAGAGCAGGATATACATGCACTGAATATACAAGCCTAATAATGGAGTACAAAAAGCATCTGTCATTTTCAGAAGTTTCTATTTGTGGAAATTACAGCCCAGTGAATCTATATATTCTTTCATTAACACGGTCTCAAAATTTAAGAGAAGAAACATACCCCTATCTTATTTTATTATATAATTATGCTCTTTAAGTCAGATATAACAGAATATTTTAAACATATGTTTTAAGTATTAAGTATTTACACAAAAGAAGAGGGGGAACGAAAATTGGGATTCTTTCTCAGGGTAAAAATTACTATCTATATAAAGTGGATGACATTTTCATTGTTCAGGTGCTTCTAAGCATCCATTTGGTCAAAGGCAGCTGCTCATATAAATAACGGCGGAGCTCTTTAGTTATGCGTTTTTAAAAATGTGGATGTTTCTGGGCGCCTGGGTGGCTAGGCGGGTTAAGGCCTCTGTCTTGGGCTCAGGTCATGATCCCAGGGTCCTGGGATCGAGCCCCTCATCGGGCTCTCTGCTCGGCGGGGAGCCTGCTTCCTCCTCTCTCTCTGCCTGCCTCTCTGCCTACTCGTGACCTCTCTCTCTCTCTCTGTCAAGTAAATAAATAAAATCTTTTAAAAAAATGTGGATGTTTCACATGAAGGACAAATTTTATCAGAACATGTGTAAATTATTATTCCATTGATTCGTTTTGCAAATATTGACCCCCTCACTACAACGCTCTCTCTTTCCCCCTTTTGCAGCTATTTGCTTGCTGAATAATTTTTGTCTCTCTTCATACACACATACCGCATTTCTATGTACATTACTTCATTTTAAATGTCTCGTAGTGCTTCTGAGTCTGACTGATGTAAGATGTTATTTTGAACATGCCAAAGCATCTAAACGGCCCCGGTCTTTTCTTTTCAGCCTGCATTCCTTGATAAGTGGCAGAGCTTCCCACTTATCAGTCACTCAAAGTGACTGCCGCTGTCACTTGTGTACAAAGCGCAATCAGTTTGGAAGCGGAGACACCAGCATTTTTCTTCTCAGCTTGAAGCAAACACGTTTTGACTGCTAGTCATTCAATTTTAAAGCATCTTCAATTAGGGGCGGATGAAGATATAAAGAAAACACATCCTAAACACCTCCACCAGGCAACAGAAAAATTTTATTGTTATCTCTTGATTTACCTCATGGCAGACCATCTCTCCTCTTCTCCTGGCTGCATGGCACGGCTGCTCATGACAACATACCCTCTATCACGGAAAGCCTGCGGTAATATATTACACCAGCGCTCCTTGAAACCCCTGCTGGAGCCTGTTTGTGGTTTCTCTCGCTCTCTGCGCCACTTGCCTCGCCCCACAAAAATTCAAATAATTTATCTTTAAAATTAAAGCAAAATGATCTTTTAGATTCACTTGGCCTATGAGTGGACAACTTTTTATTCAATGAGAACAAGAAATCCAGTTGCCTCACGAGAATAAGGAGGAGGAGACTTAGCTAGAGAAGGAACTCCGGGAGAAAGAAAATAAAATTAGAAGGGTAAAGGAAATGACTAGTGGCTCTATCAGATGGTCAAGCAGCAGGTATAAACACAGATATTGGCAAAGTAGTGAAAGGAAGACAGAGGTAGACAGGGAGTAAAAACATGTATTCATAATGAGATGGTGGTTGTGGTAGAAGAAAAAAAATTACATATTTTGGCAATGAACAGAAAAATGAAGGGAAGCAATGGTTCAAAAAGACATACAGAAACCTGAGTACACATATGCATATACATACACACTCACAGTTTATACACCTATGGTAATATAAACCTCTATTATAATACGTGTATGATATCAAAATTAGCTCATTACTTTACCTCTTTTAGTAAGCATATGTGCATGCTATGAAAGTTCATTAGTTCACTTCTCATTTCCTATTTAGGTATAACAAGACTGTCGACATCAGATAATTCTTTTTAAAGATACTTATTGAATTCCCCCATTTATAAAAGAGCACTCTCTTACCTGGTTTATTATGGAAAGCAAAACTGAATTACTTTTTTTAAAAACTCTGCCACATTTGCCAGTTTAATAGGTTTAACTCAGTTTGATAAGATCAATTACTCTTATTTTCTTGGGATTATCTGAATTAAATCACTCATTGCTACTCTAATAAGGAGAGAGAGAAAGAAGGCGCCTTTTAAGTTTACATAGTACTCAACTGTCAGGATCTCAAATTCTCTCTCTCTCTTTCTCTCTCTCACACACACACACACACACACACACTCCTCAGTTCCACTGAGGAACTATAAAATATAAATGGAGATATATAAAATGGAGATAATGTCATAACCTATCTGAATTCTTGTGATAATTATATGAAATGACCTCTGCAAAGTGCCAGGTACTCAATGAGCAATGGGCTGCCCCTTCTCACCAGTATAATAAAGTACAAAATGATTTTGCAGACCGCATACAGCACTAGGAAATGTTGGTTATTTTTGATGGTTATAAACATCTTGAGATGTTTATACATCTTGAGATAAACATGATGTTTTTCTCAACCCCTTGAGAAAATTATCATCCTACCTATTAATACATATACTACAGAGTGAGTAATATGCCCACATTTTATTCATTCATCTATTCAATAAATATTTTAAAGTTCTTATTATATGCCAAGAACTATTACATGTACTTTGGGTACATGTAATAGCAGTGAACAAGAACAGATCAAATCTTTGACTCCACAGAACTTATTGCCAGGTGTGTATTGTGGTAGCAGTATGGTGCACAGCATATAGGTAGACATAAGGGAGTGATAAGGGCTCTGAAGAAAAGTAAGCAGGACAAGTGATCAGAGATGGCTAGGGGATACAAGGATTATTTCGGATTGGGTTGTCAGAGATGCCCTGTCCCCACACCCAAGAAGGACCTGAATGAAATGAGGGTCTGAGTTATGCGATCACCTAAAGAAAGCCATTTGAAAGACAAATAAAAGATTGTACTGATGCTAGAGCATTTCTGGCATATTCCCTGAAACCAGGAAGGACAGGTTTCTAGGGCAGAAGGAATGAGACAGACAGTTCGAGAGGTTGGCATTCAAGTACAGCCCAATAGACTAACATAAGGAGAGTGAATTTATTTTAAATGACACGATTTTGAGCATGGTTACAGCATAATTAAATTTAAAAGATCACACTAGAAGCTATGTGAAATGTCTACTTACAGGGATAACAGAGGAAGTTGGATTACCAGCATGATGAGGCGGCTGCTATAGGAGCCTCGGTGAGAAATGATGATGAGTAATGGTAAGAGAAGTTGGTCAGTTGATAGACTGAGGATAAAAACCAATGCTGATGGATTAGCTGTAAGGTATCAAAGCATGAAAGGATTTAAGGATAGTTCCTAGGTTTTGGTGACAGCAACTGGGCATATGGTCTCATACTCATAGTTGGATAAACTGGGAAATAATGAGTTTTGGAAACATAATTAAAGGTTCTGCTTTCAAAATGTGAACTTTGGGTGCTTACTAGTTATGTATTTAAATAGGCTGAGTAGGCAGTTGGATATTTGACTCTGAGGTTTAAGAGAGAGATCAAGGATGGAAAGATACATTTTCATGTATTATCTTTAAAATAGTACTTAAAAAGATTAGATGACCTCACTTAAGTAGTAAGTCAGATGATGGAGAATTACAGCAAGTTAGCTTTTGAAGGATACGGAAGAAGCCACCAAAAGAGACTAAGGATGGAAAATAGAGAGCTTTTTGTTTTTGCTTCTTTTTTTTTCCCTAAAGCAAATTGTGGTCTTTTGGAGGCCAACTGAAGAGTGTTACACGAAAGTGGGAGTAATCGACTTTATCAAATGCTGCCCTATGACTGAGAATTTACCACTTCCAGAATACTCCTTGCAGAAGAAGCCTTTCTAGTTTTTCTGTTTGCTCCTCCTTCAAGGGAAAACTAGCTTCATAAAGGTATCTTCAATGTTCTATTTGCATTCCTTTCTTATTTTATTTGACTGCTAGTCTTTTTTTTTCCTAAAGAAAAACAGAGTGCCCCCCCCCACACAAATAAAGTAAAAAGTCAGGTTCTTTTTGTCAATAAGTTACATAAAAACGTACCAACTTTTCGAAATAAGTCAATTAGAGAAAGACAATTATATGATTTCACTCATGTGTGGAATGTAAGAAACAAAACAGAGGATCATAGGGGGAGGGAAGGGGAAATAAAATAAGATGAAATCAGAGAGGAGACAAACAATAAGAGACTCTTTTTTTTAATACTTTTTTTAAAAAGATTTTATTTATTTATTTGACAGACAGAGATCACAAGTAGGCAGAGAGGCAGGCAGAGAGAGAGGAGGAAGCAGGCTCCCCGCCGAGCAGAGAGCCCGATGCAGGGCTCCATCCCAGGACTCCTGGGATCATGACCTGAGAGGAAGGCAGAGGCTTTAACGCACTGAGCCACCCAGGCACCCCCATAAGAGACTCTTAATCATAGGAAACAAGCTGAGGGTTGCTGAAGGGGAGGTAGGTGGGAGGATGGGTTAATTGGGTGATGGACATTAAGGAGGGCACTTGATGTAATGAGCACTGGGTATTACACACAACTAATGAATCACTGAACTCTAATACTTAAACTAATGACACGTTATATGTTAATTAATTGAATTTAAATAAAATAAAATTTTAAAAAACTTACCAGCTTTTGAGTAGGAATTAGTCCTGCAACTAGAGAACTGAACCAAATTTGCCATGTGCTAGGAGTGCCTGGAATGTAAGTCTTGACTCATGATGTAACTATTCTACATAGAATAATTAATTTTATGTTAACACTCTGTTAATTTCATTGGCATCTAATTTTTTTCCTATTTGTCAACTCTATAAAAAAAGAGGAGATAGAAATTCTTTCTATAGGCTTTGTGAGCAACTCCCTGCTACAGCAATTATTTTGCCACATTAATGAATGTGTAATCTCAGGTAAAGTAAAATAGATTCATTTTAGGCAACATATTGACTTCTGGCCTATATTTCCATCTGTTGTTGTTAACTTGCTTTGTTTCGTTTTGTTTCCCACTATTTGATAATTACATTCCCAGGGTTTTATCTAAGCCCTGATGGGCCCTGTTTTATTAACTGATAAGATATGGAGTACAGAGCAGTAAGAAACAGTGTTCAACTTTTTCCACAGGTAATGTTGTTTGGGAAAAGGTTGTAAAGTCATGGGAAAGACTGTTGTCAGTCTGCTTTCTGGGCCGTCTCAGTGATTCCATAATGGCCATACTGAATCAAATGAACCCAGACTTCACTTCAGAAATCATACTGTGAAGATCAGAGTAAGAAGCACACATAAATGGCAGAGAAATAAGATAGAAAAAGGAAAACAATAAGGAGGCTTATTTGAGATTCCACATAAAAGATGAGGAAAAAACATCTCCTTCCATGAAATGCATTGTTTGTTTTTAGTGAAAAGCCCAAGTCAGGATGAATGCATTCCAGAACCAGATTACAGCTTCCAGAAGCTGTTGTTAAAATTACTTCAGCACAGTCATCAAATATAGTGACTTAAAATTGGGTCTTAGTAATGATATTAAAGAGTTTAAAATATCGGGATCAGAGTTTAAAATTCCACATAAATATAAACTCATATTATTTGATTAATCTATCAAAAAGAGAAAAAGGATGGTGATATTTCCCATATCTGTGTTCCTTGGAAACACCAAGGAAACTAGAAAATATACATTTACAAATCTTAGAACTATGAAGTTTGGTTTAGGAGCCTCAAGCTGTTCCTTTCTGCCATAACTCATTGTCTTTACAAGGACTCCTTCATTCCCACATACCGGTTGCTGTCTTGAACATGAAAAAATAAATTAAAGAATAATAAATAAATAAATATTTTAGAGAGAAAGAAAGAAAGAGAGATAGAGGGAGGGAAGGAGGGAGGGAGAGAGGGAAAGGAGGAAGGACGGAAAGAAAGAAGGATTTTTAAAAATGATGTCCTGACTTCTAAGTCAGGGTGACAGACTGTGCATTTATTGCATTCTTTCCTGAGATACCATTAAAATGATAAAAATGGACAAATTTAAAATCCTGTATCACATAAAGCAGTAAAGAATAAGAGATTTACACAGGCAAGAAATTTGACTAGAGTTTTCGAAGATGGAAATTGTCGAATGTTAACTCAAAGCATGTGAAACAAACTAGAGTATACATGGAAGGAGTTAAACAGAAATGGGGATTAAGTTGCTCTCAGAACCACCAGAAAGTCTTGGGACTTCACAGTCCAGGTACGAGAGAGAACAGGAGTGAGACCTGGTTTGCAAACAGTCGTATTAGTTGAAAGTGGCTCCATCAGTTCACCCCATCCCAGCTAAGTCACACTCCCTCAACAGAAATTGAAGAATCTGAGAAACCTTAAGATAGTTAGCATGAACACTGGAATTCCAGAACAAAGACTTCTGTATCCATACATGTAATATATGGCCAGCTTCTTGTTCTCACTAAAGCAGTGCTCCCTGTTGATAAACCTCATTCATAGTCACAGCTCCCAATCTAGTTTTTCTTATATTGCTTTTAAATCCGATTGGGTAACTAATGAATTTTTTTTAATTTTTTTAATTTAATTTTTTCTTATTCTATTTTTTTAAATTTCTTTTCAGCATATCAGAATTCATTGTTTTTGCACCACACCCAATGCTCCATGCAATGCGTGCCCTCCATAATACCCACCACCTGGCTCCCCCAACCTCCCACCCCCCGCCCCTTCAAAACCCTCAGGTTGTTTTTCAGAGTCCATAGTCTCTTATGGTTCATCTCCCCCTCCAATTTCCCTCAACTCCCTTCTCCTCTCCATCTCCCCATGTCCTCCGTTATTTGTTATGCTCTGCAAATAAGAGAAACCATATGATAACTGACTCTATCTGCTTGACTTATTTCATTCAGCATAATCTCTTCCAGTCCCGTCCATGTTGATACAAAAGTTGTGTATTCATCCTTTCTGATGAGGCATAATACTCCATAGTGTATATGGACCACATCTTCCTTATCCATTCGTCCATTGAAGGGCATCTTGGTTCCTTCCACAGTTTGGCGACCATGGCCAAACTCAACACACACAAAACAGACAATCATATACAAAAATGGGCAGAAGATATGAACAGACACTTCTCCAATGAAGACATACAAATGGCTATCAGACACATGAAAAAATGTTCATCATCACTAGCCATCAGGGAGATTCCAATTAAAACCACATTGAGATACCACCTCACACCAGTTAGAATGGCCAAAATTAGCAAGACAGGAAACAACGTGTGTTGGAGAGGATGTGGAGA
>PISX010019844.1:0-15855 GCA_004024625.1 Mellivora capensis
GCCGGGACATTAGAGTGATTCTGTCACCCTTAGCATGTGGCTTCCAAATTTGCTTTATCTGTCCCATTTTCCACTAAGCTAGAAGAAGGAGATAGAGATGTCAGGACAAGTAACGGTTAAGGAGATGTTCCAGAATTTGCACACATCTCATTGGCAGGAACCTTGTCATATTGCCACATCTGACTGCCAAGGAGACTAGGAAGTGAATATAGTCTGTAGTTTTTCCAAAACAGGGTAGAATCTCTACATGCTTAGTAACAAAACAATCTAAAACTTAGTGGCTTAAATGAACAACAATCATGTTATTTCTCAGACTTCCAGAGGCAAAGGAAAAGAGATTTTGGCCCAGCATCTCTCCCACAGTTGGATTGAGAAGATACCGGGAGTTAGAGAAGAGCTGTGGGGTGATGGAGCAGCTGGTGGCTGCTCAGACGTTCCCTTGTCTTGTTATCCTAGAACTTTTCCATGTGGTCCCTTCACATTTACCAGCTGGTGCTTTCTCTCAACATGGCAGCCTCTGGGCAGTTGGCTGGTTTACATGGCAAGTTGATGCTCCTTAGGGAGGTTTTTTTCTTGTTGTTGTTTTTTCCTCCCCCACTCATGAATGTCACAGGAAACGCATTGCCTTAATAAAGCACTTCAAGAAGCCTTAAGAAATCACTTAGTGTCATCTCTATTGTACTCTGTTGATAAACACAGACAATGACCACCGGATTCAGGAGGAGAAGACATGGAACCCATTTCCACTGGAAAAGTGTCAAAATTTTGAGGCCAAAGTTTAGAATTGTCATACTTACTAAAAGGAATAGTGGAAGAATAGAAACAGAAATACTTTTTAGTTTATCTCCAGGCACTTCTGTCATACACACACACACACACACACAAACACACTTTATTTAGAAAGTTAACCCAGGGTCCCACCCGTGTTCTGCATCTAGCTCACAGCTACAAATCAAATACTCTTTTAGTTGCAGCAATTTCAAAAATGAGCTGTAGAGATTGGAGAACCAATAATATCAAAGACAAACACACCAATATTCATGGAAGATTAGGAGCAAGAAAGCTTAAATAATTTCCATTTGGAAAAGAAAAAGTATGGGACCATTTACTTGTCTATGACAGATATTAAATCCTGCTTGACAGAAGACTCCTTGCACCAAAGGGAATGATATCCTTGGTTAATCCTATCTTTCCAACCCTAATGCTCTATAGAAGGAACTTCCTTCTCCATAGTTCTTCATAACCCTTACTTGGCCCTCCCTTTGCAGGTTCTTCTTCACTTATGCCCTGTAGCTACCCTTTCAGAAACCACTGAAGAGTATGGAGTCTTGATGACCTGAGAGTTGCTTTGCAGCCAGAGCAATCCTAGGCTTCTGTGGTTAGGCTTATAATTTATTTGGCAATACAGTTCTCTCCAAACTATAGTAGTCTCTGGTCTACTTGCTTCTAATCAGTTCTGTGTGAAATAATCAATCACAAAAATCTCTTCTGGTAACATTTTTTAAGGTTGCCCAATCTCTTCTAATGTTGGATAGCTTCTGAATTTAGTCGGTTATCCCTCTCTGTCCTATAATGGGCCCTCCCTTGAGGGATTTGTAACCATGACTTCATATCTGAAGGCAACATCCCTAATCTACTGTTTGCTTTCAGTCAGCTTTTGGGCCCTAAACTTACTTCCTGCTGTTTCAATACAGAAGCAGTTGGAACTTCCAGCCCATTAAGTCTTCAGATTTATGAAAATTCAATCAATTTAAATTTTAGGCCACTGGCAGACAGAGTCTCCCATAAACAGAGTTTGTTTTCTCTCCATATCTGCTTGCCGACTGGCCAATTTTTGTCTACATGTCTCTTTCACTGTGTTTTACAAAAAATAACAAGGTCAGCCATCGCAATCATTCCACATTTTCTCAACCAGTTCCCCTATTAGTATGGCTTTGGTGAGTAATGAGACTAGCTTTTAGGGTTTCACAAGCAAATGTTCTGCCAAATGCTCTTCCTTGCCATAAAGTTGTTGAGTAGAGAGACTATAGTATTATCTGTGTTCTTTCTAGTTACTAAACATTTGCTAAGGCAATCCTTCATACACTGTTTTTGTCATTTTCCCACATCCGAGAATGTAATTCTGTTTGTTAGGTTTGGGGACAATGTGCTGTGAGAAATATCATATACTGTCTTAAATAAAAGAAGTTTTATTTTCTCTCTCATGTACCAATTATAAGATGAATGGTCCAAGACAACTGAATTCAAGGAAAAGATTAAAAAATTACACTCACTACTTCCACTCACAAGCACAAATTTAATCATATGGCCATAGAAAGTTAGCTTTAAGGGTAGGCAACCTGCATGCAGCTAATATTTTGGGTCTTCTATTGCAAAAGGAAGAAGGGAGAATAGATAATAGGAGATGGTTGGAAGTTTCTATGACATCCAGGTAAAAAACTAACATAAACTTTTTTCGTTCATTGAGAACTTAACCAAATCATTCTAAAATTAACTTGGGATAATAAACATGTGAGAATTATTATAACATACCTAAAACAAAGAGTAATAGAGTTAGGGGGATACTCAGGAAAGAATTTTCCCTAAAAAAGATTTAAATGTGTGAAATAATTAAAAGACTATGTTGCTGAAACAAGAATAGATACACAAAGGGATATAACATAGAGATTTATATCTAATGATTTATAAAAATATGACATATACTAAATATGACATACACTAAAGATTTTCAAATAAGTATTTGAAAGATGTATTATTAAAATATTTAAAATTAGGTATATAAAAGTATAAAAGTTCTAAGAGAACATATAGTTGGAATTTGTATATAGAGAAAGGAGAAATTTTCTAAGAGTGATGACAAACCATAAAGAGTGATAGAAAGTGTAAAGGACAATATTGATAGAAGTGATTGGCCAATTATGCAAGTAAAATATGACCATAAACCTTACTGAAATGCAAATGGAAATTAGTAAATTCTAATTTATATACTGTAGAAAAGATGTATCTCTTTATAGCCTGCATAGTTAATGATCAACACTTTTGCAGAGTGATGACCAAGGACATAAGTCTCACAAACATATACACACAAATAAATTGTTCTAGAAACTTTTTAAAATTTAAAATTCAGTTTGGTTAACATATAGTATATTATTAGTCTCAGGGGTAGAATCCAGTGATTCATAAGTTGCATGTAACACTCAGCAGTCATTACATTAAGTGCCCTCCTTAATGCCCATCACCTAGTTACCCCATCCCTCCACCCACTTCCCCTCCAGGAGCCCTGTTTGTGTTCTGTAGTTAAGAGTTTCTTGTGATTTGTGTCCCTCTCTGATTTCATCTGATTTTATTCTTCCCTCCCTTTTCCTATGATCCTCTGTCTTGTTTCTTAACTTCCACATATAAGTGAAATCATATAATTGTTTTTCTCTGATTAACTTATTTCGCTTAGGATAATACTCTCTACTTCCATCCACATCATTGCAAATGGTAAGATTTCATATTTTGGTGGCTGAGTAATATTCCATTGTATCTATACCAACCAGTTCTTCTCTATCCATTCATCTGTCAAAGGACATCTGGGCTTTATCCATAGTTTGGCTATTGTGGACAGTGCTGCCATAAACATTGGGGTGCAAGTGCTCCTTCAGATCATTATGTTTGTTATCCTTTGGGTGAATACCTAGTAGTGCAATTGCTGGTCATAGGGTAGCTTTATTTTTAACTTTTTAAAGAACTTCTATACTGTTTTCCATAGTGGCTGTACCAGCCTGCATTCCCTCCAACAGTGTTAGAGGGTTTCCCCTTTCTCTACATGTTCAAAACTATCTGTTGTTTCCTCTCTTGTTAATTTTAGCCATTCTGACAAGTGTGAGGTAATATCTCATTGTAGTTTTGATTTGTATTTTCCTGATGCTGTATTATGTTGTATATTTTTTTCATGTGTCTGTTGGCCATTTTTATATCTTCTTTGGAGAAACATCTATTCATGCCTTCTGCCCATTTGTTGACTGGATTATTTTTGGGGTGTTGTTTGATAAGTTCTTTATAGGTTTTGGATACTAGAACTTTAGCTGATAGGACATTTGTAAATATAAATATATTATAGCTTTAGCTGATAGGACATTTGTAAATATAAAATGTAAATATATTCTTCCATTATGTAGGCTGCCAATATCTTTGCTGTGCAAAACCTTTTTATCTTGATGAAGTTCCTGTCGTTCATTTTTGCATTTGTTTCCCTTTGTCTTTAAAGACTCGTCTAGCAAAAAGTTGCTGTGGCTGGGGTTAAACAGGTTGCTGCCTGTATTGTCTTCTAGGATTTTGATGGATTCCTGTCTCATACTTAGGTCTTTTGTCCATTTTGAATTAATCTTTGTGTATGGTGTAAGGAAATGGTCCAGTTTCATTTTTCTGCATGTGACTGTCTAATTGTCCCAACACCATTTGTTGAAGAGACTGTTTTTTTCTCCATTGGATTTCTTTCCTGCTTTGTCAAAGATTAGTTGATTATAGAGTTGAAAGTCCTTTTCTGGATTCTTTATTCTGTTCTGTTGATCTCTGTGTCTGTTTTGTGCCAGTACCATACTGCCTTCATGATTACAGCTTTGTAGTATACCTTGAAATTTAGAATTGTGATGCCACCTACTTTGGTTTTCTTTTTCAACATTCCTTTGGCTAATCGGGGTCTTTTCTGCTTCCATACAAATTTTAGGATTATTTGTTAAATCTCTGTGGAAAAATGTTGGTATTTTGATAGGGATTGCATTGAATGTGTAGTTACTTTGGGTAGCATAGACATTTTAACAGTATTTGTTCTTTCAATCCATAAGCATGGAATATTTTTCCATTTCTTTGTGCCTTCCTCTATTTCTTTTGTAAGTTTCTATAGGTTTCAGAATACAGATATTTTTACCTCTTTGGTTAGGTTTATTCCCAGATTATCTTATACAGTTTTGGGTACAATTGTAAATGGAATCTATTCCTTAATTTCTCTTTCTTCTGTCTCATTGTTAGTGTATAGAAATGCAACTAATTTCTGTGCATTTTATATCCTGCCACCTTGCTGAATTCCTGTATGAGTTCTAGCAGTTTTTGGGTGGAGTCTTCTGGGTTTTCAACACAAAGTAGCATTCCATGTGTGAAGAGTGGAAGTTTGACTTCTTTGCGGATTGGGATGCCTTTTATTTCTTTTGTTGTTTGATTGCTGAGGGTAAGACTTTTAGTACTTTGTTGAACAACAGTGATGAAAGTGGACTTCTCTGTCATGTTACTAACCTTAGGGAAAAGCTCTAAAGTTTTTCTCTGTTGAGAATGATATTCAGTATGGGCTTTTTGTATTTGGCTTTTATGGTATTGAGGTATGTTCCCTTTATCCCTACACTGTGGAGAGTTCTAATCAAGAAAAGATGCTGTATTTTGTCAATTGTTTTTTCTGCATCTATTGAGAGGATCATATGGTTCTTTCCTTTCTTTTATTAATGTAGTGTGTCATGTTGATTGATTTACAGATGTTGAGCCACCCTTGCAGCCCAGGAATAAATCCCACTTGGTCATGGTGAAATTGTTCTAGCAACTCAAGAAAAAATTAAGCCCTACTAGTTATCAAGGAAACAAAACAATGAGAACATCTTTCAATTATCAGGAAGTAACTAATTAAAATATCTATTGTTGACAGATTTATGGTGAAATGGAAACATTTATGCAATGATGAAGGATTTTAATTTTATAATTTTTAGAATATGGAAGTATATATAAAATTCTTGAAATATTCATTTCTTTTTAATGATCAGTTATAACCCTTGAGGAGTTATAAAAATGAACAGAATTGGAAAAGTTTACTAAAACGTTCATCTGAATGCTTTTTGCAAGAGCAAATCACTGTAACTTCATAACAGCTCCTTAAGGAGGTTACTTAGGTCATAATATTTACACAGGGGAATCCTGGGCTACATTGAAATTCCAGCTACAGATATATTTACCCATAATGATGCTAAACATTTTTAAGTGAAAAAAAGTTATTACATGATATATAATGTACACACATATGGAGAACATATATGTTTATTTTTTGGTCTGAGATGATTCATACTTGAGGAACTTTATGGACTTGGGGAAAATAATTATATTAATTAGGTAGTTGAACTAGGTAAAAAAGAATGTTCCTGTGAATGAATTATCAGCTGAATACAATTGGCGGTGTAATTGGAGTAATTAAGAGGGGATCTTCTTGCTGCAGCTCTTTTTTAATTGAGATATACTTAATTATATCATATTGGTTAAATTTATATCTGAATATAAACTTAATGAAGAAACATAAAAGTGAACAATACTCTTTGATACCTACTGATAGTACATACTATACATACTTCTGGATGTTCTCAACTTTCATTCTAAAAAAAAAATAAGCATTCGGAAATCATATATATGTATGTATGTAAGTGGAAACAAATACTGAGTGATTTTGCTTTTAAATATAAACCAAGGCTGTTTTTGTTAGTGTCCTATAGTTTGTCTAGGATTAACCCATAGCATTCTATTCTCTAATACACATCTTCAATTTGAAACGTGAAAGGTAAATCATGTAGTTAAGTGAAAGCTTGATAACCTATCGTAACAAGCTTGAGCCTTAGAAATCAGCTAAAATCTTTATGTGACAATTGGCTCACAAATGTCTGCCTGGGCAGATGGTATTGGTTTTAAAAGAAAGACATAGTTTGCCTGGAGAATTTCAGAGAAATCTGGGCATCATTTTCAGACTCTAGTAAAGGAGAAAGGTGTCATTTCCTTGACAGCCCCAGCGGTTTCCCTGTTACTGTTTGCATGACAGATGCCATGAACAGATTGATGTGTAAAGAAAAGTAAGGTACAAGAAAATCATACATTAAAACTCATTAGCTGGAGATAGACATGCTCTGCTGGGAGCCAACTCAGAAGCATTTTTTTTGATGTATAGAGAATGTTTAACATTCTTAATATATGTGCTTTTTTAATGTGGTGGGACTAGATTTACATATGTGGTGCTTGCCTAAGTGGGAAGAAAAACATTGTAGCTTAAGGACAAGTAGACTTCCATGAATATGTAGCAGAAATGAATCAGTCTTAAATACAACTAACAATATAAAATACACATTATTATTTTATTTATTCTGTCTTTGAAACTAAATAAAGACAAATTGTGGTACTATGTGTTACTGTCCAAACAAATAAACAAGAACAAAAAATAAACCTTCCTGAACATGTAACATTATGAAGGAAAAACATTGAAAGCCCTATTTTTCTGTTTTCTGTTTTCTTCAACTTCTATTTTTATTATTTTCTCAAGAGTATAAAATCTAGAAAGGTCTGATCAATTGGTGAAAATAATACACTTCATTTTGCTAAGGTTGTTGTGTCGTTGACCCAAGATTATTTTTAAGAATATTTTCTGGGGAAAGGACTAGAAAAATGGCTGCTAACTATTAACCCAGAGAATAGTTTGACACATGTACAAACTTACAGATTTCTGCTATCTTCTGCTCTCTATGGATTTCTGCTATGCCATGCTTGACTGAATATTTTCATTCACAACATGAAATAAGTTTCTCAACACTAATAGTGATACACTGATGTCAATCATAATGAACACTGTTTAAAAACCATGGGGCACCATGGGGCACCTGAGTGGCTCAGTCAGTTAAGCTTTCCACTCTTGGTTTTAGCTCAGGTCATGATCTCAGAGTCCTGGGATCAAGCTCTGTATTGGGCTCCCTGCTCACTGGGTAGTCTACTTGTCTCCCTTTCTATCTACCCTCTCCCCACTTGCTTGCATGCATGCACTGTCTCTCAAATAAATCTTAAACAAACAAGCAAAAAACCCCAAATACCCTACTTACAATTCAGCACTCTGTAGTAAAGGTATTCACAGGTGTTAAGCCAGCAAAGAGCCATGAGACTACAAGTCTCATGAGAAAGAAAGGCAAGTCTCAGAGAAAGAACTGATAGAAATGCCAGACTACATTTACCACACACTAAACACCAAAGCTAATTTGTCTAAATGGCAAGTGAATGCACCTCATTATTCACACACACAAAAATGAACCTCCTGTGAAGAGTTTCTACAAATTATTTATAGAAATAGATTCAAGTACTATCAGAGTTTGACTAAGGTAAATGTTAATGTACAATAACAGAGCATAAATGGTCTTCATCTTCAATTTCCTTTTTAGCTTGCTTCCATTCTGAATATTGTTCTTAGCAGAGAAAATGGAAGCTAAATAGAGCATGCTTATTTCTGCTTCTTCTCTGTCATCTTTTTACATCACAACAGTCTCTCCAGACAGTGGATGTGTCACTTCTTACTGAGCGTTCCAAGATGCTGCCTCCAGTTCTGGGCCTTCAAGAAACCCTGCCCCCCACTCCCCCACCTCTATGCATTGCTTCTCTTAGTTTTCCTTGGTGGAGGTTTATAAGCTTTCTTTCCACGTGGCCTATGCTGTGGTTACACTGTTATAGTTCTCATACCTGCCGATGTTACTTCTTAACTTAAACTGCCCACTTCTATAAAACTTTTTCCATTTCTTTTTTTAAAAGATTTTATTTATTTATTTATTTGTCATAGAGAGAGAGAGAGAGAGAGAGAGAGCACTGGCAGATGGAGGCAAAAGGAGAAGCAGGCTCCCTGCTGAGCAAGGAGCCCGATGTGGGACTGGATCCCAGGACGCTGGGATCATGACCTGAGCTGAAGGCAGCTGCTTAACCAACTGAGCCATCCAGGTGTCCCTAAACTGTTTCCATTTCTGATGCTCATTTCATTTAGCTATAAGATGGTCAAAATACCTTTTGCTTTTCTTTGCCTATAACCTGACTATTCCCTTGTTCATTATGGGATTTGTCAGTTGGCTAAATTTTGTGGATGTCTGGATGGTGGACTCAGGAATCCAGAATTGTTTGATATTCTCAACACCAATAGCTCTTGCCATCTGTTCTTATATACTTACCTTGGGTACTGTTACCTCTTATTACTGCTCTAACTCAAATTCAGATATGGAGATGTCTAACCACAACCTATGTACATTGATTGATGTCATTCTGATATCTTGTCCCTTGATGTTACCTTTATATCTCCATCAATCACTTCCTCTTTGGCTTCATTTCTTTCTTGAACCTTCAGCTAAGGTCCCACTTCTTGATCTTGCTTGTTTTAGATAGCTCCCCTGAAGACTCTTAAAATTTACAGTCTTTATTCATACATCTGGACAGCTGAAATTTGCCCCAGGAAATCACATAGCCGCACATTTTTTTGCCACTAAAAACTGATTTCAATTTCCTTTATGTCTATAATACTAATCAGCTGTGACAATCACACCTACTTGGTTATCTCAGTGGCTGTCTTAATCAGGGCTTTTAAATTTAAAAAGGCATAAATAAGATATATAATGGTTCATGTATTTGAAAAGTCTGGGCAGTGACTCTCAACCTAGCATTCCTAAGAGTCCCCTGTAGGTCTTGTTAAAATTGTCAGGCCCACTCCAGAGCTTTTGACTTGGTAGGTCTAAAATGGGAACTAATAATGTGATTTTCCAACAAATTGCTAGTAGTGGAAACCATTTTTCGAGAACCACTAGTCTAGAACCACATGTTGGGATACAGGTGCTCAAAGATATAATATAAATATATCTATTTTCTCTCTTCTTCATTCTTCCTATGTGTTGGCTTCATTTTTCAGGCAATGTCTTCTCCCATGACAGAAAAAATGGTACTAATAGCTCCAGGATTGAATATCCTTTTTATCTCCTATGCCTAGAGGAAAAAAGCCTGTCTTTCCCCATAACTCTTACAAAACCCCAGAAAATAAACTGTAGGGAATCAGCCTTACTGTAGCTAACCAAGAATGAGTTATATCACTAGGGACCAGAAAGGAGAAGGCCCCCAAAGAGAGGGTGTGGGTTAGGTTGATGACCTCTTTAATGTGTTTTACATCTCTTTACTGTGCTCTTAAAACTTTTCCACACTGCTTCCTCCCTCTCTCTTAGTAAAGGATCTTACTCACAGTTTAACAGAAACAGCTGAGGTAACAAAATAAGCCATCCTTCACCTCTTGGCCCAAACATTGAACTAAAAAATGTATGTTTAGGGCCTGCAGAGTATGTGTATCAGAAGGAAAGCTAGAGAAAGCCAGAGTACTGGAGAGGAAATAAATAGGAGAAGTAGACTAAGCTGGAAGTGAAAAAATCAAAATGACAACAACTAAGAAACAAAACAAAACACAGAGATCCTGAAGTGGTTTTCTCTAGGGTCAGGAAATTATTGGATCATGTGATATATCCTCACTTTCTTAATTTCAATTTGTGAGAAAAATGTTCCCTTTTTTGTAACACAAATACCATGAAAAGAGCTCTTGTTTCCAAAGAGAATTTCATTAATCAATTTTCCCTTCACAATCCTCTATTTGTAAACCTCATTCTCTTATTCTAACAACTTCTAATAAGTCTATAAATTTAGTCAGATCTAGCCAATTTACCATTTGTGATTATATGTTTATGAGTTCAGTAAAATAGTAGCTTACACTGTACCTGCTTTTCAAAAAACCAAACACCACTTAGATATTTACACAGCAATAAATATCCATTATTTCATCATTTTAAAGGCTGAACATCATTTTACTCTATAAATTACAACATAAATTACTTAATAATTTCCTAGTTGTTGAATATTTAGGTTGTTTCCTATATTTTGTTGACATAAACAGTGCTACAAATGGCATTCTTATTTATATTTTTGTATTGCCTGTTTAATTCTACAGTATAAAATTCCAGATGTGAAATTGATGGGTCAGAGAAATTACATTTTTCATGCTTTGGGTCCATGTATCTTCCAGCACAACCACACTTCACCTAAAGCTTAGGGGCTCATGGTCTCACCTATCTGCCCAAAGTGGGTATTAAGCATTCTTTTAATGTTGGCTAGCCTGCCAGGTGCAAATTATCCCTTGGTGTCCATTTATTTTGCATATCTTTGAGCACTACTACACTTGTAATATTTTTCAATTGTCTGCCATTTGCCATTTTTATTTTTGCTTTGCCTTTTTGCTCATTTGGGGTGTGTTCCTAAAAAAAAAATAATGTTTATTGAGGCTTATAATGTTTCAGGTTTGTCCTAGTATTTTACAGGCATTATTTCATTTAATCATCTCAATAACCTTATGAATATACACTATTCATATTTTCTCATTTTGCAGATGGAAATCCAAGAATAGATAGATTAAATCATTTTCCAAATATCATATTTTAAGTAGCAAATATAGTCAGTACTCAAGCAGAGAGGTTCCTGGGACCAAAAGCATATGCCCCTTATAGTCCTATTGACTTTTAAATTCCATTTCATCCTACTACTCTTGCCTTTCGCTCGACTCTTTTTATACCTCACATGGACTCTTGTGGAAGTCTTCTTTGACTCTAGTCTTAAAGGACTCAACTTTATCATTTTTTATACTTCTACATAGATATTTCTGTAATTTCAGTCTGATCTTAATTCTCCTTGGGCTAAAATCCATTAAGTGGCCCCACATTTCCATGCAGCAAAGCCCAAACTACTTACCAAGACCACAAATGGTTCCATGGTCAGACCCCCACTGGGTGCATCTCTAACCTTGTTAGCTGTCTGAAACTCTTCTCAATCTTACTCATTCTATTCCCCAATATAGCAAATCAACTTCATTCAGTGTCTTATGGTCCTTAATAATTGTTCACATTTGCTGTTGTATTAAATACCCACCATCCTGCTCTACC
This sequence comes from Mellivora capensis, assembly GCA_004024625.1. Classification (NCBI taxonomy): domain Eukaryota; kingdom Metazoa; phylum Chordata; class Mammalia; order Carnivora; family Mustelidae; genus Mellivora; species Mellivora capensis. The sequence goes on from PISX010019844.1 coordinate 11,766, forward strand.
ATGCCAACCAACCCCAACAAATACACATGCATTCTCATTCTACAATATGTCTTTCATCGAACATTCTAATTACATGCCTCCCTAAAGCCTTTTTTTTTTTTTTTTTTGGTACTATCCACTATTTCTTGCCTCTCAAGGCCACTGCTTTTTCCTATTTAACCTTTTTTCCACTTCCTACCTAGTACAGTTATTTAATAACTGTCAATCTCACTACACTTGATTTTAATTTTGAATGTAACAGAGATCTTGTCTGATTCATTCCATCTTGGATTTCTAGAAACAGGTCTGGTATGTAAAGTACTTTGATGAATAAATAAAAGAATAAATATTTATTATGAGTTTACTGGCCAACTTTCTTTAAAAGGTCAAAAGATAGAACTAATTAAACCCTCCAAATTAAAAAACAGCAATAATATCACAGTCATGGAAAAGGATTGGACTAATTACTTGTTAAAATTGCTTTTTCCTTGTATTCATTTCAGTATTACTTATAAACTTAATATTTTTAAATATTCATTATTCAGTCATTTAAACATCATTTCTCATCTACTGCATAATAGTAAAAATACATATTATTTATCACAAATTCTCTGCAAAGTTTTTAAGTGCGAAAGTCAATTTTAAGTATATTTGTTGCAGGAATAATTGTTTTATCTAGTTACTTTTATTAGAAACCTTAGAGCACTTTTAAAAAGATACACTGAGACAAATTGTTTTAGTAAAAATATGTAGACATTAAATTATTGAGCTATCCATGCATAATTTAGATAATTGCTTTTAGAAGATATCCTGTTTGATGAAAGTCTGTAAAAGGGAGATTAAATACTATGTATTCTTAGAAGATTTTCTTTTCAAGAATTTGTGGCATGTTGTGATAATTTGCATAAAACTATCAATATTAGGCCAACTTAACAGTGCTGCTATGAAGAATCTTCTGAGCTACTTATGAAAATTGTCCCATTTCTACTTCATATTCCTGGAGAAATTAAATTACAACTAGTCAGTTTGTACATTAAAAGATACCTTGTGTAATATTAATTATAAATGTAAGTCACAGAAGTCATGAAAGCAGACACTTATTCCATGTTGTATGGTATAAAATAATCAGTCAAGTCAGGAAATGAGGAAAGGAGGAGAAGGTGAGGAAGTCAAGGGGAAGGGAGTTAGACTGATAGTTGCAAACTGTAGATATTGTCCCTTGGTACATGAATCATTTTTGAGTTTTAAGGTGGGTGTGCATAGAAGCCAACTGCTTAACAAAAAAATTATTAAACATGTAAACATCCACAATTTCTTACACAAATAGTTGGGGTAAAAAACATGAAAATTTAGAATCTTTCAGATTTTACCAAGGTAACATGTTATGTTATGATATCTAACATCTCAGTGGGGACTAGGATACCCATAATTAAACATTTGATTATTTTTTATATAACACAAGTTTTCAAATAACATAGAATAAAGACTAATTAGTTGTATATCAGTTTTTATTTAATTTTGGCAGCAAATGAGTTCTTGTAAAGTTAGGTTGTGCTGCCAAATGAGAGTTTAAAAAGAAAGTAATTTTTTGATGTTTTTAAAAAAAATATTAACATATAATGTATTATTTGTGATTCATCAGTCGTATACTATACACAGTGCTCACCACAACACGTACCCTCCTCAGTGTCCATCACCTAGCCACCCCTTCTGCTCCAACAAATAATGATAAAGCCCACAACTTGGTTTTTCCTTTTTTTCCCAGAGTTGAGATCTCAGGAGTATAGTAAAGGATTGCTGTCCCATACTGAATGCTTACTTGTGCAATATTGGGTATATACTCCATTTTCTATTGAAGAGAGATTTATATATCTGAAAAATTAGATTGTCACTATAACATATAACCCTGGGCTTCAGTTCTGTAATTCAGGTAGTATGACAGCTAAGGTAAATTATTATGTCAATATATATGGAAGAGACAGTACCCCTGAGGCAAATCATATATTATATGTTAATGAAAATAATTAATTAAAAAAAGTAAAATTTTTGTGTTGATGTGAATAAGGAGTGTTGGCAGACAAAATTCAGAAAGACCATGAAAAAAGTTCCTGCTGTAGTTGCACAGGTGCTTATGCTTTGAAAAATCAACAGAGATTCTGATATTTCCCTTCTCTAGCTACCTCCTACTGAGGTCCTGTGAGTGAGTGAGAAGATAAGGATAATAACATTTGTAGGTATCCTCTTAGCCATATGCCTCAGCTTCTATGCAGCCTGAGGCAGTATCAACCACCTTTGCCTTAGGACTGGAGAAGGCCTTACTGAAGAAGTTATGGTTGAGTTGAATTCTTGATAGATGAGTTGTCCTCCACTCAGACCACTTAAGGACCAACACTGTGCTTTCATTCATGTAGTAGGAAACAAGGATGATAGACATGCTGCTACTGTTCATATAGAACCTGATGACTCACTGACAGTGGTTAGGTCTATGTACAAATGAGACTGGACAGACCAGGGTGCAGACCACATCAGCCATGGTCACATCTTTGGTTGCTACACTGAGTACAGCCACATCATTAACTATCTGGATTCTGTTCCAGAACTTTCCTAGTAGGTTCACTCTCTTTTTATATCTTCTATTTCTCTCATTTGTATTCACCTGCATGTTTAAGCCCTGTTGGGTAGAGTAGGATGTGAAATATAACTTAGAATTTATGGAAATGGTTTGGAAAAAAGCTGTTAGTGTTTTATGTAATAAGTAACAGCCATGTGAAATATAGAAGAGCATGATTACATGCTCTGTAATCATGGGTTTTTCCCCATAAAAATTACAGCTCAGTTAATACATATTGTGAGCCATGGATGGATATTTCAGCTGTGGATGATGCAACAGCTTCTTGTCAGTGAAAAAGAGGAACTCAGTATAGGCAACAGTTGTAGCCACAATATTTGCCAAATCCTGTGCACATAAAATAATAATGGAGGCAGTCATCGCTGAAGGCTGGCAGACAGCAGACCAGCTGAGCCAAAGCAGTGAGAGAAAAAAAGATACTTTTTTTTCCCAAAAACAAAAAGAAATTGGGAAACTGCCAACCCATTGGTTAAGAATAAAAGCCTCAGTTGGGAGCTATGTGGGGAGTGTAGAAGCAGTCATCTGATGGTCTAAACAAAATTAAAAAAAAAAAAGAGAGAAAAAAAGAAAGATTCTAAGACCTTAAGCATGACTACAACTCCTCAGGGCAAAGGGATCTTCCCACTAAAGGTGACCTTTAGAATGTTTCCATATCAATTCAGTTTAAAGGAAAACATCTAATATCTACCAGAGACAGTTTGATTTTTATTTCTTAAATCACTACTGAAATTTATCCTGAGAGTCTATGCCTCTTTTCTGTACAGCATATGAACCTAAACCATTTGACAAACAAAGCACTGAAGACACTGACTTTGTGGTTAGATTTAGTGAGCCTTCATTTGATATTTAAGAAAATAATAATAATAAATTTAGTATGTTCTGCCAAAAAACATTCTTCAGATATTAGATGCCTAGTTGGTAAATCCCGAAGTTATAGCCTTATTTGCTTTAACTTTCTTGGTTATATTGCTGTAGCTTAAGAAAGTCATTATGTTCTTATAATTGTTTGTATTTCTTTGGTGTTGGTTCTGATTTCTCCTCTTTCATTCCTGATTTTATTTATTTGGGTCCTTTCTCTTTTCTTTTTGATATGTCTGGCCAGGGGTTTATCAATCTTATTAATTCTTTCAAAGAACCAGCTCCTAGTTTCATTGATTTGATCTATTGTTTTTTTGGTTTCTATTTAATTGATTTCTGCTCTGATCTTTATGATTTCTCTTCTCCTACTGGGTTTAGGCTTTCTTTCTTGTTCTTTCTCCAGCTACTTTAGGTGTAGGGTTAGGTTGTGTATTTGAGACCTTTCTTCTTTGTTGAGAAAGGCTTGTACTGCTATATATTTTCCTCTCAGGACTGCCTTTGCTGTGTCCCACAGATTTTGAACTGTTGTGTTTTCATTATCATTTCCCTAATATGGCAAAGGGAACAAGCATCAAAATCCAAGAGATGCAGAGAATCCCCCTCAAAATCAACAAGAATATGTTA
>PISX010019844.1:15955-37245 GCA_004024625.1 Mellivora capensis
GAGAAAATCCTGAAAGCAGCCCGGGAAAAGAAGTCTGTAACATACAATGGTAAAAATATTAGATTGGCAGCAGACTTATCCACAGAGACCTGGCAGGCCAGAAAGAACTGGCATGATATATTCAGAGCACTGAACGAGAAAAACATGCAGCCAAGAATACTATATCCAGCTAGTCTATCATTGAAAATAGAAGGAGAGAGAAAAAGCTTCCAGGACAAACAAAAACTGAAAGAATTTGCAAACACCAAACCAGCTCTACAGGAAATATTGAAAGGGGTCCTCTAAGCAAAGAGAGAGCCTAAAAATAGTAGATCAGAAAGGAACAGAGACAATATACAGTAACAGTCACCTTACAGGCAATACAGTGGCACTAAATTCATATCTTTCAATAGTTATCCTGAATGTTAATGGGCTAAATGCCCCAATCAAAAGACACAGGGTATCAGAATGGATAAAAATACAAAACCCATCAATATGTTGCCTACAGGAAACTCATTTTAGACCCGAAGACACCTCCAGATTTAAAGTGAGGGGGTGGAAAACAATTTACCATGCTAATGGACATCAGAAGAAAGCTGGGGTGGCAATCCTTCTTTCAGATCAATTAGATTTTAAGCCAAAGACTATAATAAGAGATGAGGAAGGACACTATATCATACTCAAAGGGTCTGTCCAACAAGAAGAACTAACAATTTTAAATATCTATGTCCCTAATGTGGGAGCAGCCAACTATATAAACCAATTAATAACAAAATCAAAGAAACACATCAACAATAATACAATAATAGTAGGGAACTTTAACACTCCCCTCAATGAAATGGACAGATCACCCAAGCAAAAGATCAACAAGGAAATAAAGGCCTTAAATGACACAGTGGACCAGATGGAATCACAGATATATTCAGAACATTTCATCCCAAGGCAACAGAATACACATTCCTCTCTAGTGCACATGGAACATTCTCCAGAATAGATCACATCCTGGGTCATAAATCAGGTCTCAACCAGTATCAAAAGATTGGGCTCATTCCCTGCATATTTTCAGACCACAATGCTCTGAAGCTAGAACTCAATCACAAGAGGAAATTTGGAAAGAACCCAAATACATGGAGACTAAACAGCATCCTTCTAAAGAATGAATGGGTCAACCAGGAAATTAAAGAAGAATGGAAAAAATTCATGGAAACAAATGATAATAAAAACGCAATGGTTCAAAATCTGTGGGACACGGCAAAGGCAGTCCTGAGAGGAAAATATATAGCGGTACAAGCCTTTCTCAAGAAACAAGAAAGGTCTCAAATACACAACCTAACCCTACACCTAAAGTAGCTGGAGAAAGAACAAGAAAGAAAGCCTAAACTCAGCAGGAGAAGAGAAATCATAAATCAGAGCAGAAATCAATGAAATAGAAACCAAAAAAACAATAGAACAAATCAATGAAACTAGGAGCTGGTTCTTTGAAAGAATTAATAAGATTGATAAACCCCTGGCCAGACTTATTCAAAAGAAAAGAGAAAGGACCCAAATAAATAAAATCAGGAATGAAAGAGGAGAAATCACAACCAACACCAAAGAAATACAAACAATAATGAGAACATACTATGAGCAACTCTATGCCAACAAATTTGACAATCTGCAAGAAATGGATGCATTCCTAGAGAAATATTAACTACCACAACTGAACCAGGAAGAAATAGGAAACCTGAACAGACCCATAACCAGTAAGGAGATTGAAACAGTCATCAAAAATCTCCAGACAAACAAAAGCCCAGGGCCAGATGGCTTCCCAGGGGAATTCTACCAAACATTTAAAGAAGAATTAATTCCTATTCTCCTGAAACTTCCAAAAAATAGAAATGGAAGGAAAACTTCCAAACTCATTTTATGAGGCCAGCATCACCTTGATCCCAAAACTAGACAAGGATCCCATCAAAAAAGAGAATTACAGACCAATATCCTTGATGAACGCAGATGCGGAAATTCTCACCAAAATACTAACCAATAGGATTCAACAGCACATTAAAAGGATTATTCACCACGACCAAGTGGGATTTATTCCAGGGCTGCAAGGTTGTTTCAACATCCGCAAATCAATCAATGTGATACAACACATTAATAAAAGAAAGAACAAGAACCACATGATACTCTCAAAAGATGCTGAAAAAGCATTTGACAAAGTACAGCATCCCTTCCTGATCAAAACTCTTCAAAGTGTAGGGATAGAGGGCATATACCTCAATATTATCAAAGACATCTATGAAAAACTCACTGCAAATATCTTTCTCAATGGAGAAAAACTGAAAGCTTTTCTGCTAAGGTCAGGAACACGGCAGGGATGTCCATTATCACCACTGCTATTCAACATAGTACTAGAAGTCCTAGCCTCAGCAATCAGACAACAAAAAGAAATTAAAGGCACCCAAATCGGCAAAGAAGAAGTCAAACTATCACTCTTTGCAGATGATATGATACTATATGTGGAACACCCAAAAGACTCCACTCCAAAACTGCTAGAACTTGTACAGGAATTCAGTAAAGTGTCAGGATATAAAATCAATGCACAGAAATCAGTTGCATTTCTCTACACCAACAAAAAGACAGAAGAAAGAGAAATTAAGGAGTCAATCCCATTTACAATTGCACCCAAAACTATAAGATACCTAGGAATAAGCCTAACCAAAGAGGCTAAAAACCTATACTCAGAAAACTATCAAGTACTCATGAAAGAAATTGAGGAAGACACAAAGAAATGGAAAAATGTTCCATGCTCCTGGATTGGAAGAATAAATATTGTGAAAATGTCTATGCTCCCTAAAGCAATCTACACATTTAATGCAATCCCTATCAAAATCCCACCCATTTTTTTTTTCAAAGAAATGGAACAAATAATCCTAAAATTTATATGGAACCAGAAAAGACCTCGAATAGCCAAAGGAATATTGCAAAAGAAAGCCAAAGTTGGTGGCATCATGATTCCGGACTTCAAGCTCTATTACAAAGCTGTCATCATCAAGACAGTATGGTACTGGCAAAAAATTCAGACACATAGATCAATGGAACAGAATAGAGAGTCCAGAAATAGACCCTCAACTCTATGGTCAACTAATCTTCGATAAAGCAGGAAAGAATGTCCAATGGAAAAAAGAGAGCCTCTTCAATAAATGGTGTTGGGAAAAATGGACTGCCACTTGCAGAAAAATGAAATTGGACCATTTCCTTACACCACGCACGAAAGTAGATTCAAAATGGATGAAGGACCTCAATGTGAGAAAGGAATCCATCAAAGTCCTTGAGGAGAACACAGGCAGCAACTTCTTCGACCTCAGTCACAGCAACATCTTCCTAGGAATATCACCAAAGGCAAGGGAAGCAAGGACAAAAATGAACTATTGGGATTTCATCAATATCAAAAGCTTTTCAAGCAAAGGAAACAGTTAACAAAACCAAAAGACAACTGACAGAATGGGAGAAGATATTTGCAAGTGACTTATCAGATAAAGGGCTAGTGTCCAAAATCTATAAAGAACTTATCAAACTCAACACCCAAAGAACAAATAATCCAATCAAGAAATGGGCAGAGGATGTGAACAGACATTTCTGCAAAGAAGACATCCAGATGGCCAACAGACACATGAAAATGTGTTCCACATCACTCGGCATCAGGGAAATACAAATCAAAAGCACAATGAGCTACCACCTCACACCATCAGAATGGCTAAAATTAACAAGTCAGGAAATGACAGATGCTGGCGAGGATGGGGAGAAAGGGGAACCCTCCAACACTGTTAGTAGGAATGCAAGCTGGTGCAACCGCTTGGAAAATAGCGTGGAGATTCCTCAAAAAGTTGAAAATAGAGCTACCCTATGACCCAGCAATTGCACTACTGCGTATTTACCCTAAAGATACAAACGTAGTGATCCGAAGGGGCACGTGCACCCGAATGTTTATAGCAGCAATGTCTACAATAGCCAAACTATGGAAAGAACCTAGATGTCCATCAACAGATGAATGGATAAAGAAGATGTTGTATATATACACAATGGAATACTATGCAGCCATCAAAAGAAATGAAATCTTGCCATTCGCAACGACGTGGATGGAACTAGAGGGTATCCTGCTTAGTGAAATAAGTCAATCAGAGAAAGACAACTATCATATGATCTCCCTGATATGAGGAAGTGGAGATGCAACATGGGGGGTTGGGGGTATAGGAAAAGAAGAAAAGAAAGAAGATGGGACCAGGAGGGAGACAAACCATAAGTGACTCTTAATCTCACAAAACAAACTGAGGGTTGCTGGGGGGAGGGGGGCCCGGAAAGGGGTGTGGAGCAATGGACATTGGGGAGGGTATGTGCTATGGTTAGTGCTGTGAAGTATGTAAACCTGGTGATTCACAGACATGTACCCCTGGGGATAAAAATACATTATATGTTTATAAAAAAAATTAAAAAAAAAGAAGAATCACTCTCCTCCCGAGACAAAATTGCTGATTCTCATTTTTTCCATTTTATTTTATTTTATTTCTTTTCAGTGTTTCAAGATTCATTGTTTATGCACCACACCTAGTACTCCATGCAATATGTGCCCTTCTTAATACCCACCATCAGACCCCCCCAACCCCCCACCCCCTTCCCCTCTAAAACTCTCAGTTTGTTACTCAGAGTCCACAGTCTCTCAAGATTCCTCTCCCTCTCTGATTTCCCCCATCTCACTCCTCCTCTCTCCCCATGTCCTTCGTATTATTCCATATGCTCCACAAATAACTGAAACCATATGATAATTGACCCTCTCTGCTTGAATTATTTCACTCAGCATAATCTCTCACAGTCCCATTCATGTTGATACAAAAGTTGGGTATTCATCCTTTCTGATTGAGACATAATACTCCATTGTATATATGGACCACATCTTCCTTTTCCATTGGTCCGTTGAAGGGCATCTTGGTTCTTTCCACAGCTTGGCAACTGTGGCCATTGCTGTTATAAACATTGGGGTACAGGTGGCCCTTCTTTTCACTACATCTATATATTTGCGGTAAATATCCAATAGTGCAATTGCAGGGTCATAGGGAAATCCTATTTCCAATTTCTTAAGGAATCTCCACACTGTTCTCCAGAGTGGCTGCACCAACTTGCATTCCCACCAACAGTGTAAGAGGGTTCCCTTTTCTCCATGTCCTCTCCAATATATATTGTTTACGGTCTTGTTAATTTTGGCCATTCTAACTGGTGTAAGGTGGTATCTCAATGTGTTTTGATTTGAATCTCCCTGATGGCTAGTGACGATGAATATTTTTTCATATGTCTGCTAGCCATTTGTATGTCTTTTTTGGAGAAGTGTCTGTTCATGTCTTCTGCCCATTTTTGGACATGATCATCTGTTTTGTTTGTATTGAGTCTGAGAAGTTCTTTATAGTTGTTGGATATCAGCCCTTTGTAGTGTCATTTGTGAATATCTTCTCCCATTCCATGGGTTGCCTCGTTGTTTTGTTGACTATTTCCTCTACTGTGCAGAAGCTATATATTTTTGATAAAGTCCCAAAAGTTCATTTTCACTTTTGTTTCCTAGGTCTTTGGAGACATATCTTTTTTTTTTTTAACCCAAACAAAAGAAACGCTTTTAATTTTAAAAATTAGAAGCAGTATTAAGGAAGAAATGACAAATTCTTGGAGTTCTTCAACAAATCCTGAAGACTGTCTATGCATAAGGGTCTATACCCGTATAACTTGACTCTATTGGCTCAGGACCAGAAGGCCTGGTTGAACCTGAGGATTCCTGGGCACTCAGTACCAAGGGAAGGGGCTGCAAGAGATGCTGAGAGGCCCCATGCCCCCCTAAACGTTCTGCAAGCAAAAAGCAGGACGGTGACTTCCAGCAGCATTTTTACCACAAATGGTACCGGACCTTTGGAGACATATCTTGAAAGAAGTTGCCGTGGCCAATGTTGAAGAGGTTACTGCCTGTGTTCTCCCCTAGGATTTTGATAGATTCCTGTCTCATGTTGAGGTCTTTTATCCATTTCGAGTTTATCTTTGTGTATGGTATTAGAGAATGGTTGAGTTTCATTCTTCTACACATAGCTGTCCAATTTTCCCAGCACCATGTATTGAAGAGACTGTCTTTTTTCCACTTTGTATTTTTTTCCTACTTTGTTGAAGATTATTTGACCGTAGAGTTGAGGGTCCATATCTGGGCTCTCGACTGTGGTCCACGTGTCTGTTTTGGTGCCAGTAACATGCTGTCTTGGTGATCACAGCTTTGCAGTAAAGCTTGAAATCAGGCAATGTGATGCCCCAGTTTTGTTTTTCAATATTTCCTTAGCAATTCATGGCCTCCTCTGGTTCCATACAAATTTTAGGATTGTTTGTTCTAGCTCTTTGAAAAATGCCAGTATAATTTTGATCAGGATGGCATTGAAAGTATAGATGGTTCTAGGCAGTATAGACATTTAACAATGTTTGTTCTTCTGATCCAAGAGCATGGAACGGTCTTCCATCTTTTTGTGTCTTTTTCAATTTCTTTCATGAGTGTTCTGTAGTTCCTCAACTACAGATCCTTTACCTCTTTGGTTAGGTTTATTCCCAGATATCTTACGGTTCTTGGTGCTATAGAAAATGAAATAGATTCTGTAATTTCCCTTTCTGTATTTTCATTGTTAGTGTATAAGAAAGCAACTGATTTCTGTACATTGATTTTGTATCCTGCCACATTACTGAATTGCTGTATGAGTTCTAATAGTTTGGGGGTGGAGTCTTTTGGGTTTTCCATATAAAGTATCATGTCATCTGTGAAGAGAGAGAGTTTGACTTCTTCATTGCCAATATGGATACCTTTTATTTCTTTTTGTTGTCTGATTGCTGTTGCTAGGACTTCTAGTACCATGTTGAACAACAGTGGCGAGAATGGGCTTATTCTACCAAACATTCAAAGAAGAAATAATACCTACTCTCCTGAAGCTGTTTCAAAAAATAGAAGCAGGAAGCAAACCTCCAGACTCTTTTTATGAAGCCAGCATTACCCTGATCCCCAAACCAGGCAAAGACCCACCAAAAGGAGAATTTCAGGCCGATATCCCTGATGAATATTGATGCTTAGATTCTCAACAAGATCCTAGCTAATAGGATACAACAGTACATTAAAAAGATTATCCACCATGACCAGGTGGGTTTTATCCATGGATTCAAGGGTGGTTCAAAATTCACTAATCAATCAATGTGATAGAACAAATCAATAAGAGAAGAGAGAGAAACCACATGATCCTCTCAGTTGATGCAGAAAAAAAAAAACATTTTACAAGATACAGCATCTGTTCCTGATTAAAATGCTTCAAAGTATAGGGATAGAGGGACATTCCTCAACTTCATAAAATCTATCTATGAAAATCCTACAGCTAATATCATCCTCAGTGGGGAGAAGCTGACAGCTTTCCCTTTAATTCTCTTTTTTTAAAATAAAGTAAAATCCTCCCTCCTAGGGCACCTGGGTGTCTCAGTCAGTTGAGTGCTTTCAGCTCAGTTTGTGATCTTGAGGTCCTGGATGGGTCCCTGCATTGACCTCTCTGCTCAGTGGGGAGTCTGCTTCTTCTACCCCTCCCTGTGCCACCTTCCCTGCTGATGCTCCCCCATGCTCTTTCTCTCAAATACATAAATAAAATCTTTAAAAAATTAATTTAATTAAAAAATATCCCCCCCTCCTCTGGTCTATGTGACACAACACATGGTTATCACCAGATCCTGAATGTGGCATCTTAAAGCTTTTTATACCAGCCATGTGTCTTTATCCCAGCCCCAAAATCTCCAAGGAGAATGGTACTGACACACCTTGCATCAGTAGTTTACTCCTAGTTCATTGAACATACATGGATGGTCTTTTGTTTGTTTGTTTGTTTCCCTCATTAAGCATACATGCACAGCAGTTGATCCCATCACAGCCATGTGCCTAGGGAAGATTAGATATACCCAGTAAATGGAGACACCAGAATGCTAAACTCCTTGGGTCTCTATTAGTACCTGAGTTTTCCACCTTTTTCTTCTGTGAATTGTGATACTTGTTAAATCCATCAAGTCCTTTAACTCCAGTTACTCCTAAACACAATTATATCTACAAACCCAACCTAGTTGCTCCTTTCCTTTCTTGCCCAACCTCCCTACTGCCCTCTGCTGCTCCCTTTTACTGTCACTCCCATACTTTCTTCCTGTTCTCTAGAATCTATCTTTCATTATAAACCTACACCTTAAATCTAAGCCGCTACACATGATTTTCTCTGAACATAGTTGACATAATTTAACTTTGGCTCTCAGCCTCAGCATACTAATCTCCCCTGCAGCTCTCCTAAAGGGAAAACTGTATTCTCTCATCCTCCTACACTACTGAGAACACAGGAGACAGAGATGACATTGGTGTCCTCCCAGGTCCCTGTTTCCAACTTCAGATGGTTCTTCTACTTCCCTCACATACAAAGAACTTCCCTCCTGAGGTTTGTGACTTCAGACTACACCATTTCTATCTTGACTTGTAACTCCTTCTACAGAGTTCCCATCCTTTATTCATAATGGATGTTGGCATCTAACTCACATAATTCTCTATTCCAAGAACTTTAATCATCAGAATAAATGTGAACAGTCTCCCACATAGAAAATTTCTTTACTAGGAATCAGTCAGTTTAACCCACTCATCCTCTTTCTTATCTTTGGGAAGCCCTGGGCTTTGTGAGCAGCCCAAACTATTATACCTCTGTAAAATTAAACCCTAACATAAAACCTCTGATAACAACTTCATTTATCTTCATCTCTTTCAATTTGTATTCTAAGTAAGCCTCTGATTTCACTGAAGCTTTAAGTTTCCCCAACCCAATGCTCTTTGTCCCTATCAACTTCCTAAACTTGTACACACATCACGCTACAATTCAACTATTCTGTTGTCGCATATTCAATTCTTTGTACCCTCTTCTCTACTATACTTATTGTAACCTTTCACCTTGGATCAATATAGCCATTCAACACTGCTAATCTTGTACGTTGGCTAGTAAGCACTTTTGGAGAAAATCACATGGTAAATAGACCAGAGCCACTTCAGATTCAAGGTATTTGCTCTTGGGTTGTCAATATTATTCACCAGCAATTTTACCTATTTACAATCATCTTTCTTTTCAGTATTTTGTAGCAAGATCTTCCAAATATTCACCATCCTTCATAAATCTATTTCTGGGACTCTTTGAAGGTTCTTCTTTACCTAAAAGTAAAATAATCTAGGTTCGTATAATATTGATATTAGTTTCAAGAATTTCTGAGGCTCTAAACACAAAGGATCCATTGTATGGATAACTTTTGAGTCAACCAGTGTATCTCAAAAATTTTAATACATTACCAATTTTAACATTAGAAAAACCATATTTATTTAAAAATAACATGAAAGGAGACAAAATATATCTAAAGGCAGATTTTCAAGAGTTATGCCATCTAAAAATACAGCCGATCCTCATTACTTGTGGATTCCTTATTTTCAAAATAATGTGCTTATAACCCTCAAATCAATACAATACATTTGCATTCATTGAAGGATATGTGCAATGGGGCAAAAATTCAAGTTGCCAGACATACATGTTGTGAGCTGAGGAGGAACAAGGTGGCATTGCCTTCTTATGACAGCTCTAATACTAAATAAGTGTTCTTCCTGTGGTCTTTTTAATGTCTTATTTTTTGTGCGTTTTGTTGGTAATGTCACTGTATAGCATGGTCCTTAAGCATAGTGCTAAAGTGCTATGTAGGGTTCGTAAGTCCAAGAAGGCTGTGATGTGCCTTGCAGGGGAAATAGAGAGAAATTCATACTCAAGCATGAATTATAGTGCTGTTGTTTATGAGTTCAATGTTAATGAATCACAAATATATATTAAATAAAGTATCTTTAGAAAAACACACATAAAATAAGATCATATATTCGTTAGTTGATGAAAATTTTGTGATCGGGGATTATAGGAAACTAATCCCATATTCTCCCCCAAGAACACTGGTTCAATATTGACTAATTCAGTATTCATGGAAACTTGACAAAACATAGTTACCTGAGTAATGAGAATCTACCATATAGAGATAATGATATTACAGATATTTGAGGAGTTGTGATAAATGACCTGCTTTTGTATTCCTGGTGGTGACACAAACTGAACTACTACCTATTTACAAATAATACTTGCATGAGCTGCTAATAACTAGTAAGTAACTCAAAATATCAGATGGATGAATTTATTATGACCAATAATCTGTTTTTTTTGGGCGATCAGTCAAAATGTCCGATGGTTTTCTTTCAGCTTTCTGTAGGGAACCAAATGGCTTAGCAAGGCAAACCAGTGTCAGTCTTCCTCCTTGCAGATAAAGGAGGCTTAATAAATAACTCAGTAATAATATTCTCTAAATAAAAGCCCCGTATCATAAAATTTGCTTTACCCCCAAAATAGCAGAAGGTAAGAGATATTCTCAAAAAAACCACGGGGGAAAGTTAGATGTAGGGAATTATAATTTAATGTGATCACTCTATGTGTGGCAATGTGATAAAATTTTACATCATCTCCCTTAATTATGACTTCCTTTTCATATCAGTATTACTAAAGTCATTGATGAAACAACAGAAAAATTTAGTAAAATATCAGAGTTCACCCAGCTTATAGATGGAAGAGCACAATTCAGCAACTATTACTGACTTCAGAGATCACATGCTTTTAACTTAAAATTCTAAGATTTTTGTTTGTTTCTTATCTCTTATTTGTCTCAAAGGCTTCAACCTTCTTTTAAAAATGAGATTCATATCCTTTTAGAAATTTTGAGTAGTATTCTGAAATATATGAAAGATTTAGTGTTAAGTAAGAGAATCATTTTCCTATGGGACTTCCATTAGAGGACATCTGCTTTTTAAAACTATATTGCATTACAAAAGTCCATTTTCAAGTTATTTGATTGTACTTTGCCTTTATGTTTCTCTTAGAAAAAATTATAATTGATGGATAGACAGTCAAGTACAGAATTACTATTTAATCAACATTATACTTCAATTAGACTTTTGTCAATACTGTATCATGAAGTATCACCCAGTAGGTGTCTGTACATAGGATGAATTTTCAATTCCAGGTTGCTATAGCAAGAGCCATTGACCTGAACTCCTAGAACTCTCAGGAGCTCCTCATTCCGACTTGCTGAATCATAGAAAAGAATTTCCCATTTGCAAGTCCTTACCAGTAATGTCTGGGATCTGTTATAGATTCTTCTCAGGGCAAGACTTAGGGAATAAAATGGAACTTAATAGGAGTTGAATGGGAATGCCTCTGAGATTCTCATTTGCTGCAATGAACCAGGCTGGCATTTTCTAATCTTGAGCCACATGTCACTTTTTGGTAAACCATGTGGTATGACACATAGATGAGCCCTCAGCTACTGGAAAAGTGTCTAGACAGTTAGTTGGAAATTTACTTTATCTGCCTCATATTTGTCTTTGGCATCCATACCACGATGCTTTAAAATTCTGGTTATACAATGGGAATGTGTCCAGAATGTTAACTTCTTCCTTAACAGTAAATCTCATAGAAAAACAAAACGATTGAGAACCTTGATAATAAGTAATAAACTACTTTGTACATTAGTTTAATATGTACAAAATATGTATATATATATATATGTTTAATACATATAATAATATATATATAGTTTAATAGCAAATAGTATAATTTTGTCCCTTACACACTGAATTTATTACAAACTGATTTACTGCTTCCTTAGATTACATACACACAGACACTCTACCCCTGAGGTAGTACATTTATAGATTATGCTCATGGGTAATTACAAATCATAGCAATAATGTTGAAGAGTCATTGTGTGTGTGCGTGTGTATGTGTGTATGCACACAAAAGAGGAAGAATTTATATATAAAAGTTGTTGCCCATATGTAGGACAGGTGTAGTGTTGTTTCAGTCTGCCACTAAACTTAAAAAGTTTCATAGAATAATATACTTCCTAGCATTTGAATAGATTAAAAGCAATAGAAATTGATTGCTCCATCCAGTATTTAGCTTGAAATATTGACTAGTGTACCTGATGTATGATATTTCCATTGAGAGAGTTATAGAGTTCTTCTCTAGAGGATAACCAAAACCAACTTGTAAAGAAACAATGAAGTTTCTCTCTCTCTCTCTCTCTCTCTTCCTCTCTCTCTCTCTCTTTCTCTTGGCTTTCCTTTTTAAGAAATTAATGTGGTCCATTATTTAGAGGAAATAGTTCTCAGGGCTTAGTGTTAAAAGAGTGGTTCAAGGACCTCTGCGTTCTATGTGTATTGGTTTTTAGACAAGGATTTTTTTAACTCATATCATTTGTAATTTTTTAATATCCCCTGCAGAACTGGATGTGTTTTTTCAATATGTGTTTGTAACTAAGAGAAAAATCGTAAAAGAAGCACAACTGAAAACTTAATCAGTTTTTGACCCTGGAGTGTGCAGCCAGCAGTTGTACTCTGCAGAACTCTCACCAGGTGGAGCAATCAAGGGAAAGGGGCTCAGAAACAAACTGAAGTATGTTGTTAGTGCAAACATAGTCATTCTAAAAACATTTGAGGCCCCCTGGGTGGCTCAGTGGGTTAAGCTTCTGTCTTCGGCTCGGCTCAGGTCATGATCCCAGGGTCCTGGGATCCAGCCCCGCATCAAGCTCTCTGCTCAGTGGGGAACCTGCTTCTCCCTCTTTCTGCCTGCTGCTCTGCCTACTTGTGATCTCTGTGTGTGTATGTCAAATAAATAAATAAAATCTTTTAAAAAAGAACTTTCTCTTAAAATAATAAAAATAAAAACATTTGAATATGTATTACTACTATATTTCCTTTTTATCTTCCTTGGTGTTGATAAATACTAAAATAGTTTAGTTTCAGATAGCTAAAATTTTTACATATTCCTTGCCATTTACATAACTCTATCACCATGAGATGTCCACGTAAAGAACATTTTTTTTCCAGAAAAGTATATTCATAGATTTTATGGATAGATGTTATTAATAAAGAGTTCACTTTCCAGTGAGGAATTTAAATATATATATATACAGCACCATGACATGGGGTTAAAATAGAGATATATACTAAATGCAAAAGTATTATAGGACACAGACCTATAGTAGGTTCAAGATGATGACATAGGAAGATCCTGAACTCACTTCCTCCCACAGACACACCAGATCTATAGCTCTCTGTAGAACAATTTCTTCTGAAAAAGACCTGAAAACTAACTGAACAAAGGATATTCTTCCACAACAAAGGATAACAGGTCCACATCAGAACTGGTAGGAGAGACAGAGATGTGGTCTTATTAAAACCCTACTCCCAATGTGGCAACCATTAATTGGGAGGGATCTCACAAACATAAAACTTCCTGAGGAGCAGGGGGTTCATGCTCCACATTAGATTGGCAGCCATTGGGATATGAATTAGGAAGACAAGCCCCTAAGATGTCTGGCTTTGAAAAATGGCAGGGCTTCTGTCCAGGAAACTCAAAGGGCTATAGGAAACTGAGATTTCACACAGAAAGGGCTCATGCTTAGGCTCACTCTGAAACTCAGTATAAAAGCAGCAGTTTAGAAAGTGCCTAGACCATTTGTGAAGGAGATTCATTTACTGATCTCAGAGTCTACAGGAGGGGTAGTAACTGTTGGGGCTTTCTCTGGGGATGGAGACACTGGCAGGTACCCTTTTTGTGCTCTGTATCATGCACATACAATTCTGTACTTTTTTTTTTTTTTAACCTTACTAACATGATGGCCTACCCCGTGCTCCCCTGTGGCTCTGCTAAAGCTACAGGCATGTGCACAGTCCATGAGTCCCCTGAGTGGTTGGCTTTGGTAATCAGGGCTAAAATAATTGGAGACACAGCTCTTGGCAGGCTGCCACCCCCAGGCACGACACAGAAAACAGACTGAAACAAACCCCTAATCTTCCATTGAAAATGTCCTATTTACTTGTCCTGGAGCTTCAGCCTGAAGGATATTGTTCAGGTTAACCTCTAGAGGTTTCCGAAGTTATCTCAGGAATGTAGGCTGGGGTTTACCATTGTTGCACTCTCCCTAAGCCTTCCTGTAGTTCACTGGTATCTTCAAGAAGGGAGCTTACGCACTTGTATAGAGCCCTGATTTTGTAGCTCTCATCAGGAGATTCCTCCAGATTACCTGGTCTGGAGGCCAGCAGGGTTTATGATTGTAGTCCCACAGGACTGTGTATTTGGACACACCTTAAAACCTGATGCTTGAGGGTCTGGCTTCTAGTGAGCATGAAACTAGGTCCCTCCCTTTAGAACACAGACAGGTGTGCCTGGGTGGCTCAGTTGGTTAAGCGGCTGCCTTCGGCTCAGGTCATGATCCCGGCGTCCTGGGATGGAGTCCCACATCGGGCTCCTTGCTCAGCAGGGAGCCTGCGTCTCCCTCTCTGTCTGCCTGTGCTTGCTCTCTCGCTCTCTCTCTCTCTTTCTGACAAATAAATGAATAAAATCTTAAAAAAAAATTTTTACAAAAAAAAAAACCCACAAAACACCACAGACAGGTGTTGTTACACCCTAAGCAACCAGGAACTTTCAAGAATAAATCAGCTTAGACAACCACAAAGGTTCAAGAAACAAGAACTAGGGCAGGTTTGAATGATAAGATTCTTCTTCTGCATAAGATTCGTCTTCTGCATAAGGCCACTCCTTCAAGAGTAGGAGAAATAACTGTTTCACCTAATACATGGAAACAAACTCAGAGTCAAGTAATAATGAGGAAACAGAGGAACATATCTCTACACCCATGCATGCAATCCCCTATTCCACCCCCCCTAAAATTGGCAGTCACTATTCCCTCCTGTTTCACATGGACCTGTTACTCTCTCTCTCTTCTGGAGAAGGTCAGTCAATAAAAAAGGACCTGCTCCAGGTAGAAAGTTTGGTTAGTAAGGTAAAAAAAAAAAAAGTACAGAATTGTGCATGCATGGTAGAGAGCACAAAAAGCGTATGGAAAGACAGCAAAAGGGAATTTTTGGAGGGATGTAGATTGGGGTAGTGATTAAAAAGCTGTGTCCTATTTCAGAACACATGGAGCTATAAACTACAAAGAATTTTGTTATATGAAAATATGCAAATACATTTTAATTCCAAATTAACATTCTCATAAAGACTAGAGAAGATGGCATATTCCCCCAAAAGAAGAAACTACTAGAATGAAAGAGTATTCTGAAACAAGAACAAAATATAAGCTTCCTAAAATGTTACTGCCCAAGTTAAAAAAAAAAAAAAAAGAAAGAGTAAGAATCCATCCCTGTTCCCTCTTTCTGTCTGTGCATGTATGTGCTTGTGTGTGTTTGGTTTGAAAAGGAAGTTTTGAGGAAGAAGTGTGTTAGGTGAGTTAGCACAGTGGTTGTGGAAAATTTAAAAGACAGAGGAAAATAAAGACAAAGACAAAATTAGGACAATTTGAAAGCAAAATTAAGAGATCTGGATAATCTTACCTAATATATATAACATCAGTATGGAATATACTTTCAGAAAGAACATAGAAAAAATAGAAGAGTCATCCATTAATAAAAGAAAAACCAAATCCTGCTGTTTCAAATTGATATTTCAGTTAAGTGCTGAGCAGGGGGGAAACAAACAGAGTCTGCATATTAACACATATCCTTGTGAAAATGTTAATACTAAGGATAAAAATGCTTTCAGAGTGGAAAGTGGTTTCTGCAGCAAAAGCTAGCTAAGAAAGGGTTTGGGTGTATGTTTTATCAGTTTTAAATCTCATCAGATGAATTAGCTTCTTTTTGGTGTGGACACCATGACTGACACAAAAGATCACCTAGAGTCCCACTTTCCAGAGCTAACAATCTTCCTAGAAATTCAAAAGGAATCCAAGTATAGGGATACACTTTTATTAACTGCTTTCTGAAGCAAATTAGTCATTTAAAAAAGTAAAAGAAAGAAGCCTATTTTTTCATCCAAATTCCACGCGAAAGCTTTGTGCCACATAAAACCTTTTCCAATATGATGTCTTAATGACTAGCAATTCGGAAGGCTTAGTCTGTCATTGAGATCAAACACTCTTTGTGTGTGTGCCTTTGTCATTATTGATCTCGTCATATAAGCAACACTATGTTTTAGTCTAATTCTCTGAAAAACACCATAATCAATGGAAATGATGATAATTAGATCAAAAAGCTGTTTTTTTGTTTTGTTTTGTTTTGGTTTGGTTTGTTTTTTCCGATAAAGAGACTGTAGGCAAAGACTCTGGTAGAGGCTACCATTATTAGCAGGTGCAGTGAGCTCTATACTTGTCACTGAGTTATAATATGAGAGACTGCTTTGGGTAATAGTGCATTTTTTCAGGAGCTTTTAGTCTGAAAGGAAAATGTGGAACATGGAACAATATGTAGCATGTTCAATTTAGCAAGTATATTTCAAATTGCACTGATACTTACATGCTTATAATCACACATGGCATAAAGAATATTAAAAAAAGATGTGCATTAAGAAGGGCTTGTGATGTGATGACCAATGTGTGTTATACTCAACTGATGAATTATTGAACTCCACATCTGAAACTAATGATGTACTATAATGTTGGCTCAATGAATTTAAATTAAAAACAAGGGGAAAAAAGAATATTAAAAGAATCATGAAAATAGTAGTGACTTCCAGTACCAAGTACACAACCAAATAGTAAAAAAAAAAAAAAAAAAAAAAGTAACTGGTACTTTACCAACCAGTTTTTGGCATTAATGAACTGTTTTTTCCAGTCTCTCGCACAGTTATATCCTTAAAGTCCCTAGACATCCTTGTATGATTCTGAATACAAGAGATGTTAAATGCTCAGTACACTTCCAATTAAGGCATATTAGTATCATAACTGGAGATTCTCTAGCTTCTAGGTTGCCAACTGGCAGCTTATAAGTCAAACACACAGTGGTGATTTTGTTGTGTTGTGGTAGATAGTGTACAAAAAACTGAGTTCTCAACATTTAAAAACTAGGATATTTTACCTAAAAAAAACCCAGGCTTTTTCTGTTTCTTTCAGCAAATTTGCAAAGTTTATGATACTGGGCTTGCTTTTCTACAATAATTTGCTGCTAGCTAGCAGCTGGCCTTGTTTAAAATGACATCTAGTTCCTGGCTCTCTACAGATGCTCCCACTGCTATTGTGTTATCATGTCTCTCTTTGGTTGTTTACATTGCATTTGGCCTTCATAGCACTTGACCACGTGATCCCTTTTGTTCTTCCCACCAATTAATAAGCAGAGAAACGAATGCAGAAAGGGAAAGTGTTCTACCCAACCTGACTTCCCACTCTAGAGCATGGAGAATCTCTGTACCAAGGTCTTTCCATTCACAATTCCACCTTACCTGTTTAACTTTTTTAAAAAGAAAAATCAAGAATTGTTGCATTTTGTATACACTTGATAACAAGCTATATCATTAGTCTTGCTGAAGTTATTATAAACAAGAATTTATAATCACTGCAAAGACAGAGAAGAGACATGAGAATAAATCTTGGAAAGAAATTTATATGTAATATAGCTAAGTTCTTCATCACTTGAAAACCATAAGATACTTTTAACACTAGTAAACAAACTGAGTGTTGATGGAGTGGAGGTAGATGGGGGTGGAGTAACTGGTTGATGGGCATTAAGGAGGGCACTTGATGTAATGAGCACTGGGTGCTATCTGCAACTGATTAGTCATTGGATTCTACCCCTGAAACTAATATTATATGATATGTTAATTAAATTGAATTTAAATTTAAAAAAGTACTAACAGTTACAGTAATTTGCATTGTCAGGGTTTCTACATGATCTTCACTGCATTCTGTGAAGATGTTCAATTCCTGAAAAATCCTTTCTAAGACTTATAAGAGGGTAAGAGGGAATCATCTTTCTGAATCTGGCTTCTTATAGCAGCTTAATTTTTCCAAATCAAACTCAAAATTTATGAAAACTAAGTTTGTTTTTCATATAGACTCTTTTTTAAAAAAAATAAAAATAAAAAAATATATTTCTTACCCTGAAACAGTATTTTCAAAACAGCTCTTTCCTTAAAAAAAAGAGAAAAAAAGGGGAGGAGTCAAGATGGCGGAGAAGTAGGCTGAGACTACATCAGGTAGCAGGAGATCAGCTAGATAGCTTATCAAACCATTGCGAACACTTACAAATCCAACAGGATATCAAAGAGAGGAAGAACAGCAATTCTGGAAGCAGAAAATCACCCACTTTCTGAAAGGTAGGACTGGCGGAGAACTGAATCGAAAGCGACAGGAGGATAGACCGTGGGGGAGGGGCCGGCTCCTGGCAAGCGGCAGAGCAATGGAGCACTAAATCGGGACTTTTAAAAGTCTGCTCCACTGAGGGACATCGCTCCAGAGGCTAAACCGGGGTGAAGGCCATGCGGGGTCGGCGTGGCCCCAGGACCCGCAGGGTCACAGAAGGATCGGGGGTGTCTGAGTGTCGCAGAGCTCGCAGGTATCGGAGCGGGGAAGCCGGCTACAGAGACAGAGCCGAGGAGTGAACTCTCAGCTCAGGGTTACCTTGAACCGGCAGCAGGCTGGGTGAGCTCGGAGCGCAGCCGGAGGCGAGGGAGACGGGAGTGGCTGGGGCTTTTCTCTGAGGGTGCACCAAGGAGTGGAGCCCTGAATCTCAGCTCTTCTGGGCCGGAGACTAGGAGGCCGCCATTTTCATTCCCGTCCTCCGGACTCTACGGAAAGGAAAGCGCTCAGGGAACAAAAGCTCCCGAAAGCGAAACCGAGTGGATTACTTAGCCCGGCCCCTGGTAAGGGCGGTGCAGCTCTGCCTCGGGCAAAGACACTTGAGAATCACTACAACAGGCCCCTCCCCCAGAAGATCAACAAGAAATCCAGCCAAGACCAAGTTCACTTAATAAGGAGAGCAGCGGAACACCAGAGGAGGAGAAAGCAAAGCGTGGAATTCATGGCTTTCTCCCCGTGATTCTTTATTCTTGCAGTTAATTTAATTTTTTCTTTAATTTTATTATTTTTTCTTTTTCTCTTTTTCTGCTAAATTTTTAAACTTTTACCCTTTTCTTTTTTTAACATTTTTAAACTAGTTTATCTTAACAATACCTTTCCAAAAAAATAATAATCTTTTTTGAACCTTCATTATTATAGTCATATTTTATCCTTCATAGTATTTAACTTTAATTTTTGTATCCACATAAGGGTTTTTTATTATAAAAATTTGGGGTACAACTTCCTCTAGTGGATCAAAATATACCCTAAATCTAGTTCCAGGCTTGTTCTAGTCTCCAGCCTGAGCAAATTCTCTCTACTTTCTTTTTCTTTATTCTCCCAACCAACTTAATCAACTCCTTTTTTTTAGAAATTAAAAAAAAAAAATTTGTTTTTCATCTTTATAGGCATATTCCATCCCTTCATTGTGTTTACCCTTATATACATTTTTCATTCTTTAAAATTTTGGGAGGTACTTTCTTCAAAGAGACCAAAATGCCCCACAATTAAGTGGGTTATCCTGTTCTAGTCACCAGTCTAATATATATATATATTTTTTTTTTCTTTGTTTCATTTTTAAAAAAATTTTTTTTCTGAACTTCTTTTTATCCCCTTTCTTCCCCCCTCCCCATGATTTAGGGTCTCTTCTGATTTGGTTAAAGGGCATTTTCCTGGCGTCTTTGCCACACTTTTAGTATTTTATCTGCTCCTTCATAAAATCTTATCTGGAAAAAATGTCAAGGCGGAAAAACTCAACACACACAAAAAAAAACAAGAGGCAGTACCAAAGGCTAGGGACCTAATCAATACAGACATTGGTAATATGTCAGATCTAGAGTTCAGAATGACGATTCTCAAGGTTCTAGATGGGCTCGAAAAAGGCATGGAAAATATTAGAGCAACCCTCTCTGGAGATATAAAACCCCTTTCTGGAGAAATAAAAGAACTAAAATCTAGCCAAGTTGAAATAAAAAAAGCTATTAATGAGGTGCAATAAAAAATGGAGGCTCTTACTGCTAGGATAAATGAGGCAGAAGAAAGAATTAGTGATATAGAAGACCAAATGACCGAGAATAAAGAAGCTGAGCAAAAGAGGGACAAACAGCTACTGGACCACGAGGGGAGAATTCGAGAGATAAGTGACACCATAAGACGAAACAACATTAGAATAATTGGGATTCCAGAAGAAGAAGAGAGAGAGAGGGGAGCAGAAGGTATATTGGAGAGAATTATTGTAGAGAACTTCCCTAATATGGCAAAGGGAACAAGCATCAAAATCCAAGAGATGCAGAGAACCCCCCTCAAAATCAACAAGAATAGGTCCACACCACGTCACCTAATAGTAAAATTTACAAGTCATAGCGACAAAGAGAAAATCCTGAAAGCAGCTTGGGAAAAGAAGTCTGTAACATACAATGGTAAAAATATTAGATTGGCAGCAGACTTATCCATAGAGACCTGGCAGGCCAGAAAGAACTGGCATGATATATTCAGAGCACTGAATGAGAAAAACATGCAGCCAAGAATACTATATCCAGCTAGGTTATCATTGAAAATAGAAGTAGAGATAAAAAGTTTCCAGGACAAACAAAAACTGAAAGGATTTGCAAACACCAAACCAGCTCTACAGGAAATATTGAAAGGGGTCCTCTAAGCAAAGAGAGAACCTAAAAATAGTATATCAGAAAGGAAGAGAGACAATATATAGTAACAGTCACCTTACAGGCCTTAAATTCATATCTTAAATTCATATCACCTTAAATTCATATCTCTCAATAGTTACCCTGAATGTTAATGGGCTAAATGCCCCAATCAAAAACACAGGATATCAGAATGGATAAAAAAACAAAACCCATCAATATGTTGCCTACAAGAAACTCATTTTAGATCCGAAGACACCTCCAGATTTAAAGTGAGGGGGTGGAAAACAATTTACCACGCTAATGGACATCAGAAGAAAGCTGGGGTGGCAATCCTTATATCAGATCAATTAGATTTTAAGCCAAAGACTATAATAAGAGATGAGGAAGGACACTATATCATATTCAAAGGTTCTGTCCAACAAGAAGATCTAACTGTTTTAAATATCTATGCCCCTATTGTGGGAGCAGCCAACTATATAAACCAATTAATAACAAAATCAAAGAAACACATCAACAATAATACAATAATAGTAGGGGACTTTAACACTCCCCTCACTGAAATGGACAGATCATCCAAGCAAAAGATCAACAAGGAAATAAAGGCCTTAAATGACACACTAGACCAGATGGACATCACAGATATATTCAGAACATTTC